>APFE030452799.1:0-63609 GCA_000404065.3 Pinus taeda | reverse complement strand
CCTATGAAATCAAAGCAAAATTGAACACACTTGCATGAATTAAAATTGCATGAATGAAAAATCTAATCTATCAAACTTGAAAGTAATCAAATCAATTCAAAGCAATATTTACAAAATGAAATCTACTCTACTTTACATTCTACAAAGTAATATTTACAAAATGAAATCTACTCTACCTTACATTCTAATGTGCTCCATGACATCTACTTCACATCTCCTTCCATGTTGAGAACATCAAAGCTTTATTCAAATTCTTCAAAAGTACAAAGTACAACAAATTTCTCCAAAGCTTTCAAAAGCCATCAAGGAAGAACTACAATCTTAAGAACTAGGGACTAAAAGACTTAAAAGACTAAAAAGACTAACTAATGAAGGAGAGAGATCTCCTATTTATACAAAAAGATGAGAGCCATCTCATTAATGATAATCCATGAATCTCTCCCTCTACCTCTAGAGTCCTAATCAAAATAGGAACTGATAAGACAATGTCTTTTTAGAGTTACAATACAATTAGGAGATGTGACACATATCCTCATGATCCCATGATTCTTTCCACTTCAAATTCGAATTTGGCCTTAGAGTGCCACATAAGGGTCTTCTAGAAGCCTCCTTTCAACCTACACATGTCAACAATCTCAACCCATTGGTTAGGTATAAGCTTATGCACATTATTTCCTAATTTTTAACCACAAATTCACTGAAAAGGCTTAGAATTAATAAAGATTGGAAAAGCATAAATGTGGCCCAATGATAATGAAAGTGGGATGAGTGTGGTGACATAGTAGTGAAATGGAGGTGAATGGAAGTGATATAATGGACATAATAGTGAAAGTGTAATGGAAATGAATGACATTTTCAAGACTCAACATACCCCCCAACTGAAGTTATTGCATGTCCTCATGCAATATATATTACATTAACTCTTTTGATCCTTGAGCTTTGGCTTAACTTTGCATGATATCATTTGATAACTTCATATTTTTGCAAAGTGTTTTCCTTGAATAGCAACATGGTTGGTTTTTGTGTTACAACCAATTTTTTTTTTTTTGTTGCATTCTATTTTGATCTTTGAACTTTGCATAATAATATTTCGATTATTGTTGCAAAGTATATCTTTATTGGATTGCATGATGGTTGGTTCTTGTGTGACATCCATGATTTTGTTTGTATCTAATTTATCCTTTAAGCACTTTTTGAAAAGCCATTGTATGCTCATAAGAGCAATGTAATAGTTAATATATGTTGGAAGTATGTGGGCTCCTGAGTATGATATGGACATGGCAAGATATTAAGATGAATGTATTCCCCCCAACTGATGGTATTGACAATTTTATGAAATGAGGAATAAAAATGTTTTTCCAACAATTATCATTCTAGCTTTTTATGGAATTCTATTGTCAAAAGTTAGAAAATGGCGTACCTTAACTTACACTTTGGAATGGATGAGTTGTATATGTGGTGGCTGCAAAATTCTAATCATATTCTTCTTCAAGTGGCTGAATAAGAGGAGTCTGGATAAAGAGATAAGATGACTTTTTATTGCTTCTACTAAAACTTGTTGAATCTACTCCAAAATGCTGAAAATAATAGTCTTCATGTCTTCAAATCTCATTGGCATAATTCCTACTATGTCAAAAAAATGTTTTGATGTCGAACATAGTAGGAAATTGTTGACTTAGTGGCCATTAATGGATGCCACTAGTCAACACGAGAACTCTCACCATTGATGACAATGAGAGTCAAGATGCCCAAACACATCTTGCTAGGTACGAATGAATTTGCCGATGTCGAGTCACCTAGAAGATCTAATGAACAAGGGACATTAATGTATTCCCATTGTTTGTCAGCATGAGGACTTTCCATTGAGGCATGCAAGCCTCAAGGTGTTTTTACAAATAACTTAGACTCAAAGGACTATGGACTCAATCATTTGCATTGAAGCAGGGCTTATTTGCAACATGAAAATGACAGGAAATGGAAAATGAAAATGGAAGATGGCAATGGAGAGCCGAAATGGCAATGGGCAATAAGCATGTGAATGAGCCTCTTGCTTTTATTTATGGGTTATGAATGGAGAAAAAGAGATGGAAAGTGTATGTGAATGTAAATGGAAAATATGGAGTGAAATGAGGTGAATGGTTTATTATGAAGTATGGATGTGATAGAGACAATAGTATCTGAAAGTTTTTCAAGTGTTTGGACCTGATTTTGCATCAGCATATTTCCTCTTTGTTGCTAATCATCCTCTTATGAAACAAATTGGTCTCTTAGAGAGACGTCATTCTCTTGTAGTCATTTGTCCTTCCCCCTGGAACCTACAAAAAAACTAATACTTCTTCTGCAATGGAATGTAAGATTATCAAAGGAGAGAGATGGCCAATCTCTCTAATTATGATATTTTACATACAAAACTAAGAATTTGTATTAATGAAACAAGTTCTCAAAGAAAGAAAAAAATCAAAAGATTTTATACCTGTTTTGGATTTAGTGCCTCAAGTTGATGTTGCTTATTTTTAGCAATTTATTTCATTATTTTCCATTTCAAACTCTAATGATGGATTTCTCATTATGTAGATCTTGTTGAGATCTTTCCAACGGTACTTGAATCATCAAAATCTGATTTTGTATGAGAAAGTTAGGTTGATTTGAACAATGAGGTTTTTTAGCTGCGGAATTGGACTTTAGCTGCGGAATGTCAACAGTTTCTGTAGCTAAAAATCTTGAATAAAAAGTTAGTCATTCATCTTTCATAATCAGTCCAAAATTAATCAATACCTTCAAAAAAGTGAGCAAATAACTTATTCATTTCATTGATTCAAAATTATTATTTTTTCTTGACATGCGGCGACTTAATGTGGCGACTTAGTGATAACACACAACTTGACTTTCCTTTGACCGGGGTCTTTTTCATCGAATTGGATTAAATGAATAGGACACCATCCATGTATTGACATTTTCCTAGCTACCCATGTGGCTTGTTTTGCTTGATGACACCTGCAACCTAGAGTTTAACAAAAACAGCTGCGGAAAGTTGAACCAGCTGTGGAAAGTTGAATTAGCTGCGGAAAGTGGTTGCATTCCGCAGCTAAAAGACAGACAACCATCAGTTTTGAAATTCAGCACGCAATCCTCCAATTTTGGTATGATCAGCAGAAAGATCAATTGGTACCAAGGCATAGTTCTCAAGGCTATTGATTAAAGGAATTCCAAAAACTGGATTCAGCCATATGCTAATTATTAATTTACTCAAATTACTTAAAACCAAAGCATATAATCCACCCTCGTTGTAAGCGCAGTTTGATAAATATGAAGTGGAAAATAGTTATGAGCTTGATTGATGCTTTTCATGGGATTACGGGTTGATAGAGGTCATTTTATTGCAGAGTTTTTGGCTGAAAGTATGGTCAGATTACCAAGCACGCCATAATAAAGTTAAACACGTACACAGACAAGATCCATGAGTACCAACACTTATGCCAATATTTTAGCAAGGAAAACGTCGAGCATAAGAATAGCTGTTTAGATGGGTGCTTGGAGAAGTTTGATTGAAATTGACAGATCAGTTTGAAAGAGGTGTAGTCAACCGGTTCACGTAATGGAGGAGTTAATCACTAAATAGAGCCGTCTTCAATTGGGATTACTTGTTAACAGGTGGCAACAAAAGGCGGGAGACGTGGTGGCAAAAGGTGGAAGATGTATAGTTAATTATCAATATGCCATTGATTTCAAATCAGAAGTAGCCGAAAATCAACGGTTAGTTAATTAATTCAAATCCCGTTTTTTTTTTTCCCTCGCGGCCTGCAAAAATGGGCTCCAAAGAACCAAAAAAATCTCTTAAACCGCCACGAATTGCTTAAAATGGTTTCTGGGTTATCTAATTGACCCTACTCGCGAAAAAACTCATGTTTTATTTTTTCTAAATTCATCTTCGTTTGGCCAAATCGTGCTCTCAAAGTTTGACGTTTTTCTCTGTTTTGTGTTTTTTTCTAAATTGTTGTGTTCGAATTTGCAGGTTCATGAGCATTTTGGAAAATTCTTGCAGCAATATTATGAGCAGCCACGGTGGTGATAACCTATCATATGGAGATTTTCTTTGATTGTATGCGTTTGGAGATAGTAAATTTCCGTCATATTTACCTAAATCAACACACCTGTTTAAATAATTTTGATCTGCATTTTGAAATTCCACTATTGAGCTCAGCGCTAATGGAATAGACTTTATATTACACGTTTGTTAAAATCGATACTGTGGATGAAGCATCAATTCATTGTAGCTTCATTTCACGGTTTCAATCCTTCACATATCGTTGATACTCCAAATACAATCACCTGTTACATTTTATTTCATTTGCTAAAAAAAACTTGTATGCTCTTAGCCCTACGTGGTTTTCATGGAGTTGGTTTTTTTTGTGTTAATAAAATTACATATGTTATATTTCCAAAAATTAAAAATATACATATATCTTTTACTAAATAAAATATGTTTTTATTTTTTTATTTTTTTAAATTGATTTTTTAATAAAATTATATGTTATATTTTCAAAGAAAATATACATATATATTTCATTGAACAAAAATGAATTTTTTTTTTTTGTGATTTGTTTATTAAAATTATATATATATTTTCAAAGATTTTAAAAAATTATACATATATATTTTTATTAAACAAACAATTTAGTGAAATTAAAGTTTTTCTTTGAATCAAATGAAATGATGAAGTTCATTTTGTCCCCTTTTCTTTTTCTCTTTTTTACATAACAATTCTTTTTCTTTTTCTGATCCTCTAGATCACACAAAGTGCAGGAGGAGAGCATACACAAGAATTATTAATTTTTTTTTATAACAATTCTTTTTCTGATCCTCCAGATCACACAAAGTGTAGGAGGAGAGCATACTCAAGAATTATTAAAAAAAAAAAAATTGAAGTAAGAAATAAGGTCTCTTAATTACACTTCCCCGGCAACGGCGCCAAAATGTCTAGTCAATTTAACGTCTTAAATTGCTCTACATAAATTATCAATCCGGGTATTGTAAACTGATGAAGTGTGGTGCACCATATGTGCTTAGTTAACCTTTTCTTACTTCGTTGTTTATAGATTTTATTTTGTTTTGGGGTTTTGTTTTTGTTGATCTCCTAAAGTGTCTAATGCAAATGGAAATCCTATTCTAAGGTCTTAAGAATATTTTTAAAGGTCAAGTATGGATGTACATTTCAAGACGAGGTTTATGTCCCTAATGGTAACTTCCAAAACTTAGCACTTCAAAGGATCTCAAAACATGTTATTGATGGAATTAGTATTTAAACAAAAGTGTAAGTATGTAGCTACTTCAATCAAACAAAAGATGAAATATTGATCATGAAATCATTGTCTCTGTTGCTTGCCTAAATACGGAAATAAAAGTTAAGCTATTGCACTCAAACAAATCAAAAACTGCAAACTAATAAAAAGTAAAATCAATTCACATCATTCATAGTCTGATCCCTCGCCAGTTAGTCTAGTTATGGCTTTCGAAGGTAACTGTCAATGAAATGAGCAATCCAATATCTAATTGCAGAAAAGTAAACTAAAATCAAATCACAACATTCATATTTCGATCCCTCGCCAGTTAGTCTAGCTATGGCTTTTGGAGGTAACCGTCAATGAAATGAGCAATACAATATCTAATTGCAGAAAAGTAAACTAAAATCAAGTCACAACATTCATATTTCGATCCCTCGACAGTTAGTCTAGCTATGGCTTTCGGAGGTAACCGTCAATGAAATGAGCAAGTTGATATCTAAACTAACTAACAAAGCAAATGAACAAGATTGAAATCAACAAAACAGAACTGGAATTAAAAGAAACTAAGAAAAGAAAAGTCAGCAGAGAGGTAAATCTCATGTCACTATTTGATGCAAAAACATGTAAAGAAAAACTAATCTACAATCAACCGGTTGAACACACTTGCATGAATGGAAAATCTAATCTATCAAGCTTGAAAGTAATAAAATGACATAATGAAATCAAAGTAAAATTACAAAATAAAATCTACTCTACCTTACATTCTAATGTGCTCCATGACATCTACTTCACATCTCCTTCCATGTTGAGAACATCAAAGTTTTATTCAAATTCTTCAAAATTACAAAGTACAACAAAGCTCTCTAAAGCTTTCAAAAGCCATATCACAAGCTAACAAGCTAAGACTCACAAGCTAACAAGCTGAGACCCAACAAATGGAGAGAGATCTCCTATTTATACAAAAAGATGAGAAGCCATCTCATTAATGAGAGTCCATGAATCTCTCCCTCTACCTCTAGAGTCCTAATCAAAATAGGAACTGATAAGACACATGTCTTCTTAGAGTTACAATACAATTAGGAGATGTGACACATATCCTCATGATCCCATGATTCTTTCCACTCAAATTCGAATTTGGCCTTAGAGTGCCACATAAGGGTCTTCTAGAAGCCTCCTTTCAACCTACACATGTCAACAATCTCAACCCACTTGTTAGGTATAAGCATATGCACATTATTTTCTAATTTTTAACCAAAAATTCACTTAAAAGGCTTAGAATTAATAAAGATTGGAAAAACATAAATGTGGCCCAATGATAATGAATGTGGTGACATAGTAATGAAATGGAGGTGAAATGGAGGTGATATAGTGGACATAATAGTGAAAGTGTAATGGAAATGAATGACATTTTCAAGACTCAACAACTACAATGGCTAATCATGAATTTGGGGATCATATCACCTATTTAATCTGACTACGAGCTCTTAAATGTTGACATGCTTAGCTAATCAACCAAGAGCTACTAATTTGAATAAAAGAGAAGCTTCTTCAAACATGCTTAAACTTATCCATTTGAATGCGAAGACATAATTACTTCGAAGGACATGAAAGCGGGTGAACATATTTTGATCTTACAGGTTGTGGAAGAAAGAAATGGTTGTCGTGTCGATGGTACCTCTTTGGAGCAACAAGGACTCCTTCCTTGGAGGCTCCAATTTTCTGGTATTTACAGTCTACTCATACACGTCAAAAAATTTCCATGGATGATTTATAAATAGTTTCTTACTTCTCTTAGACTCATAGTGAAATTGACTACATTAAACTTAGAGGAACTAGCGAAATAAGTGTTTAATTGGTCTTTTATTATAGTATTGTTGTCATTGCGACAACACCCTCCAAAATTTTTCCTATACTTAAATTTTGGAGCCTATTGTGGATCTTAAGATTGGTCATTCTATAGTCGCTTCTTGGTCGGTTGATACTATGTTAAGTCTTTGAGCTCCCTTCATATATTGTAAGTGTCAAAGTCACCTTCTCACACATGCTCAGTACATAATGAATTCATGAGCACATTCCTTCACGCAAGCTTGAAAAGGCCTAGAATAGTACATCAAGACAATACTTGTACGATGTTCAATTCATGTTGATAGTTACTACGCACTGCCATTGATAGTATTTCACTTCTGGTTGCACTTGTACATCTACTTCGATGAGTTTTTCAAATTGTCGCTTTTGCACACCTTCAATTTCGCGAGCGTCTCTTTCATGTTTTTTATTGTCTCTTTTGCTTTCTTTCACCTTAATTAGTGTCATTTTCATGTTATCTTTTCTTTTTCATGTGTTTATTTCACCATATTTCACATATTGCAAGTGTTGTTTGCACTTTTCGTTTCATATAAAAAATGTCGTCTTTTAGCATGGAAGGCGTCGCACATCATACAAAAGTATTTTTGGTTTATTTAAGGGGAAATATTTCTATTAATGAGTTGTTCTTATCATTTAAACATGTATTGCACTCATTCCTAAAGTTTCAAGCATTGTTTCACAAGTGTCGTCACTATCCTCGTAAAGTGTATCTTTAGTGTCATACTTGCATTGAGTTGTCGCAATGTTGTCACATTGAGGAAAGAATGTTGTTCATGTGGTCTAAGTGTTTCGTTTTTCGTCGTCAAGTGAACTAAGTGTGTGATCATGTTCAAGTCTTTCTTCTTCTTTTTTAATTTCTCTCATTGACCCAACACTTAGTCAAAATTGGGAAAAATACCTGACCATACCTCTTAACCTCATTCAGCCCTCTTATACTGTGCACTGTACACTCTCATGCCTCAAGTAGCAGCCTTTTCTCTTAGTACTTTTCAATGCGTAGTTTCTGCCTCCCAGAACTACGCACTACTCAAGCCTATCCCTTAAGCTCCAGAACCATGCAATCTTTGCCTCTAGTTAGCCTTCTATATGCACTACGTAGTCTCAAGCATCAAGCCTCAACCTTGAGATTTTGAATTACACAATCACTTGGACTTTCTCCCTCCATAACTGCGCACTAGGAAACTTAAAGCCTAAGATACAAGCTTGATGCCTTGAATCCCTCAACTACGCAATCTCCCGACTTGTTATCATGTCTGAACTACACATTAGAAAACTTAAAGCCTCAAGCTTGACTTCTTGGGTTCCTTAACTATGCAGTCACTCATCTGAGGCCTTCATAATTATGCACTACACAATCTCAAGCCTAAAGCCTCCAACTTGAGCCCTTGAGTCCCTCAACTACGCAGTCACTTAGCCTAGGCCTTCAAAATTGTGCATTGTGCAGTCTTAAGGCTCAAGCCTCTAGCCTAAGCTCTTGAGTCCCTCAATTTCACAATCCTTTGACCCTGGCCATCCTAAACTATGCATTGCACACTCTTAAGCCTCAGTTTCGTACCTTGGCCTTTGGAACCGCCTAATCTCTGAGTCAATCACTCAACTAGTCATCAGTTCCATCCCTAACAAGTGATTTCATGAAACATGTTAGATTAGGGGTTTTGGGATTGATGTTGTCTTTTCATCAATGGGATTTAGTCATAGGTATGTTATCTATCATGACAGGATAATGACGAAGGAAAAGGAGATGGAGACCATGTTAAAAGGCACCTATGGAGCTGAAGAAGAATAGATGATTATTAGGCAAGAAGACGAAGGAACACCAGATTACAACAGACGATGGAAGATCAAAGACCACATTCAAGACTCTTTATCTTCAGGTCATAAGGAGGAGGAAGAAGAAGAACATGCAAAATCTTTCAAGAAGACATAAATAAAGTGGTAGAAAAGAGTGACTTGACATTGCCATGTCGCCATGCATTCCATGTCATCAGTGTAATGTAATGTCATGTCATGAGTCATCATGTGCCACACAATTCAATTATTTAATTCTATACTGGAAAATGTAATATAAAGTGGAAGTCCAAGAGTCATCTATGTAATGTGAAAATTCATGTAGGAAGGCGAAAGGTCATGAGAAGTCAAACAATCATGAGGGTAGTCTAAGAGTCTTAAGGCTCAAGCCTCCAACCTCAACTCTTGAGTCCCTCAATTGTGCAATCCTTTGAGCCTGGCTATCCTAAATTGTGCATTGCACAGTCTCAAGCCTCAGTCCCAAACCTTGGCCACTAGAACTACACTATCCCTGATTCATTCACTCAACTAGTCACCATTTCCAGCCCTAACAAGTGATTTCATGAAAAATGTTAGATTAGGGGTTTTCGAAGTAATATTGTCTTGTCATGAATGGTTTTTAGTCGCAGGTATGTTATATTATTATGACAGGAGGAGGATGGAGGAAAAGGGGATGGAGACCATGCTAGAAGACACTTATGGAGCTAAAGAAGACCAGATGATTATTAGGCGAGAATACGAAGGAACACCAGATTACAATAGATGATGAAAGATCAAGACCACATTGAAGACTGCTTATGTTCAAGTCATAAGGCGGAGGAAGAAGAAGAACATGCACCATATTTCAAGAAGATACAAAGAAATTTGTGAAAAAGAGTGACTTGACATTGCCATGTCATCATGCAGTCCATGTCATTAGTGTCATGCCATGTCATGAGTCATCTTATGCCACATAATTCGTGGATTATGTAATTCCATATTGGAAAATGTAATATAAAGTGGAAGTCCAAGATTCATCTATGTAATGTGAAAAGTCATGTAGGAAGTCAAAATGTCATGAGAAGTCAAATAGTCATGAGGGTAGTCCAAGAGTCATAAGGGAGGTGAAGGATCACCCCATATGTAAAGGACTTTTCACCTTGGATCCTCATACCAGACATTGGAGAGGAAGATAGTTGTTTTGGAGGAGCGAGTGACTACTCTAATGCTCCACTATTGGGGCTAGTGGTGTTCAATGTCTTGATGTATCTTGGAAGTTTTACTTAATTTAGAAGCTCATTGAGCCATCACGCATTCATGCATATGTCGTGAATATTGTAAGACTATTCTTTGAAGGTTTGTGATGTACGTTGTTTTCATATGTACCAACTAAATTAAACTATTTCGGTGGCTTTGGTACTTATCTTGTTGAAGGTGTGTTGTATTTTCTTTAACAATCGTTGCTTCCTTGTGAACTATTTCGCGAGTTGATCAACGATTCATTCATATGTATATGTTCATGTGCCTTTTCTATATTATTATTATTACTTGTCTTTAAAGGGCCCACTTTTCTCTTCCCTTTAGATAGAAGGACTTAGATACTTTCTACAGTTGAACATTTCACAAGGCATACTCACTTGTTGATCCAAAATACATGTGCATTACTCTCTTGTGTTGAACTTTGTAGCCAAGGAAAATCAACAATGATACCTGGCAGTCGAGTCGATACTCTGGATGGGGCTCCTACTCCAAATGGTGTGAGGTCTAATTGGGACTTCACATCAGAGAGATTCCCTTGGTTGACGGATTTATAGCACTATTAACAATTATATAATTAAGAAGCAACCAAGATCCACTCACTTAGACATATAATAGATAGTATTCAGGACCCAACTATTTTCCTATGATCAACACTATGTAGGGTAGGACTATATCCAATTTGTTTATTGAGTATATTTGTGAATGTCTAGATGCGGAGTTGAGTGGATGGTTATTTGAGGCAACCAAGTTTGTCAATCCTTTGTTAAGTTTATGGAATGGATGATGGGTCAAGTTGGTAATATGGGCACCTGATCCTGGGTTGGTTCTAGAAGAGAATAGTTGTTACTCTATTCATGTAAATGTCAATAGTTGTCAGGTCTGAGGTGACTCCACTATTAAATTATTTCAATGATTTTATTCACTACAACATGGCATCGTATAAATTTAATGAATTGTATTTTTAATGACTAAGTAAAGATATTAAATAGTAGAACCAAGATTGATGATAATTTCAATGATGTGCTAGTGGTTTCATGAAAAATAGAGTATATATGTGTGCGTAGTATTTGATAAATGGAGTGCATAGTCTTAAACAATCCACCAGGGTTTCATTCCCACTATGTTCTGCCAAATCTAAATGACATAATTTTTAGAAGGATGAGGTTGGGTATAAGCCCCACTCGAATAATTACCCCTCAGATCTAGCACTTAAGGTAAATGAATTCCACTCAATGTGGTGCATCTCCTTGGGGTTTTTTCTTAAACGTAGTGCTAACAAAACAATGTCAAATGTTGATTACATAAAAATTCATGTTTGCAAAATGAGATTAATAAAGAGGCTCCAATATGTCCTTGCACAGTATAGATTGTATCACTTCCAATTTGCAACCTTCCTCACTATCCATGTAGGTTGTAAAGTCTTTGATCTCCCTTGAAAACCTATGATCCTATTAACTTAATAATTATGTTACTTAGAGAGCCATGCCTTAATTTATCACTTCTTTGGGTTTTGGGCCAAGAAAGCTATCCCTCAATAAATGGATTTTTTTAATTAGAGAGCTAGAAGTTGCTCCCACATGAACCAAAGTATCTAAAGTTTCAGTATATGATATCATGGCATGCCCTATGATCTAAAGTAGGGTTCTTATCTCCTTTACTTATCATTTTCTAAAATTAGTCCAAGATGCATAGTTTTCCTCTATAGTTTTTCATCAATGATAGATGGTAATATACTCTTTGATCAATGCCTCTAAACACCAATCCTTATAAAGAGATCTAAATGATATTGGAGCCCCTAGTCAACATTTGCAGCTATGTAACTTTTTCTTATTACATACATTTTTTCATTCCTTTATCATTCCATGGGATTGATGTTGACGCAGTGCCCTATGCATGTAACCATTTTCCTTCTTGAGATGAGGGAAACTATTTAACCTTGTGGCATCCCTCAAGTTTTAAAATAAAATTAGGTTGGCCCTAGATTGAAACTTTCAAACATTCAACATTTAAGGTTGGCTTGATTGGTCACCAAGCAATATTGTTGCACAAACTAACACCTATTTGTTCCACATAATTTTCAGTCTACTATGCAGAAACATGTTTCTATACCACTGGATCATATTACATTAGTTTCTTGGTGGCTTGGGTGATGATTTTCTAGTCTTTCTTGTTTAGTCACATTTGTTTGAGCAAGATCCTATAACCCTTATGTAGTCATATTAATTGCATTTTGTTGAATTATGTTAACATGGAAACATTAGCCTTTGCTGGAGCACCCATGGGTGCACATGAGGGAAAATTCCTAGGCATAAAATAAAGCATTTCCATATACTTTGTTTTGTTCTCTATACAACTACTTCATCTCAAAAAAAAAAAAAAGTAATATGTGCCCAACTGGGCATATATTTGCCATATTCGCAAGTTCCTCTCCTTCATCAAGTGTTTTTGGATTTAACATGGGGCATGGACATCCTCAAAATCCTTCCTTGTAATCCTAACCTAGATAAGTATGAACCAAACAAGGGGAAGGAGAGGTTTGAGGAAAAAGGTGAAATAATTCATCAAAGCTCCTAGTTGAGAAAGGCACCACATATACAATGAAGGAACCAACCTGTTTGGTAGCCAATAACCTTAAAATAATTATTTGTCCAGGGTATGTCCTATACTTGGAAAACAACATTGGAGAATGGCAAAATCCACAAAGCATTTATTGTAAATAGGCACATTACAGTGTTTTGGTAATGGAAATAGTCATGACTATCTTAACTCCACCACTTAAACTACTTCGATGCATGTATCAACTAAAAGAGCGGAATTCTTGTTAATACTTTCATTCATCTGTGTACCTTCCAAAATCCTATTTGAACTTGTATCTACTGGGGATTTCTTAGAATCAATTCATATAAAATTAAATAGCAGGAGTATAGAGAAAATTTTGTGGGGAATCCCATTATCAAAAATACCTTTGGGGTAATGTAGAAAATGACACTAATGTATGTGAACCTAGCTGGAAAAAGGGGAAAATACATTTGTCCCCTTAGTAGTTATGCATACTAGTTTTTAAATTTATCATCCCAATGAGTCTTTGTTGTCTCGGGAGGTCTGAATAATGTCCAACAACTAGATGGTGGAAATATTGTGAAACTCATCGTTAACAACTTCAATATACCTGAAATTTCATATGGTAGTGGTTAGAGACATGTTATATTTTCCCGTAATTCAGTGAAATTGAACTCTAGGGCAGTAATCCTTCATATTATTATCTAAGAGATAGTTATGTCGAAGTTGTTACTTATGCTCCAATGTTTGTTTGTAGAACTAAGCTAGAATGTGTGACAGAAAAGGGACTATCCACCATGGAAAAATATCACCATGAATGAGATTTACTTTCTTTTGCAGTTCCCTATGCATGATTAGACCTAGATTCAAAGGACATTGTCTGCATGTAGATGATCCATATAATGCATCAATGTTCCCATCTTACTCTTCAATATTTTAGCCAAAAATTATCTCTTGTTGAGTAGATTTATGCTTCTTAATTGATAGAAAAAGGAGGGCGGGGGCGGGGGGGGGTGGTTGTTGTGGGGGGGAAGGTAGGAAGGGGGTGGCATGAAACACACAACCAGACCCTTTCTTTTAAGATTGTATTGGAGCACCTGCTTATTTTAAGTAAACAGAAGTGATAAAAAGTGAGTGGGTTGGTATGCCACGATACTACTAAGGGCACCCTAGCGATGAGATGATATTAGAGGGGTATGCCACATAGGCAACCTGTGGGGTCCACATAGTATGACAAGGTACCATTGTAGAATAAAATGAGGTGACTTTAAATTATCATAACTTTCATTTTCGGAGCCCGATTGCGGTGAAATTTTATATCACCGAAAATGTTTCAACGAGACTAATATCATAAATTGGGTTGTTTTAGTGTTAAGGGAGAAAAGTAAATGAAAAAATTGTATACCCCATTCTCATGACTACATATTGAGAGTCGATTTAGCATGATAACACCTCTGCTTATCAGGTCATATAAGGGGGTGTGTTACAATTCCTCACAACTCTAAAAAAAGGGTGTGAATGTTGTAAGGGACCCCTTTTGAGAATCCCTTAAAGGTTTAATTTTTTATTGGGATATAGAGGATGTAAAGCCTTGTAAAGGTCAGTACACTTAGTCCTTGTAATCATTGTAAATACTGCATCGAGCTAAATTAGAAAGCTTCATGGGTAATATGTTTTCTTTCATCAGTCTTGTTGGTTGTAGGTGTCATTAAACATCCAGGGTGGTGTTCCCCCAAGGGGGAGGTTCTGTAATAGCCTTGGTCAAAATTCCATGTAATAAAGTTAATAAAGGGAAAAAATACCAAGGTCATGGGACACATATTCAAAGCTGAATGTTGGGCAAAACATCCTAGTGTGGGTGTTCATTTGGTTTATTATGGCTAAAGAAATTGGCAAAGGCAATGGAAAAGGCTTTGGAAATTTAAAGTGGCATTGATTGGAATTTTATTTATGAAAATAATGGAAATTAGGAGAAAATGAAGGTGAAAGGTCACAGGTTGCATTTGAGGAGGAAAATGAAGGAAATAATGGAAATTTGAAGAAAATAGAGGCCTAGTCAATAAAAAGGCTTCCGAGGATCAGTTGGTACCTTTTGTTAGTTTAGTTTTGGAGCTCTCTCTCTCTCTCTCTCTCTCTCTCTCACTCACTCACTCTTGGCCTCTTAGAGAATTCTTGGAGAACTCTAGAATTGGATCAAGGAAAGCAAAGGAAGGACAAAGAAGGCAAAGGGAAGCAAAGATCAAGTAAGGAAGAGAATGATCAAGCAGCTATAGCGGGATTATGTGCAGGTATCGATTTGCATGTGTGAGTTCCTTGCTAGATTTGGGATGCATGGTACATGAATGTGTGTTTTTTGTTCTCTTGTTTTCATTGGCATGGGTTTTGCCACATGTGACAGTGTTCTTCAACCTTGCCTTGCCATTTCCGAATAGCCATGGTGTGGTGGGTTATCTTGTATTTAGTAGAGCTAGATTTTTATATGGACTCAAAGCTGAGTGGGCTGGTCTCAGGATTATTCACAAGGCCTAGGAATCCTGGGATGGGATACATAGTAAATCTTGGATGTGAACACCTCGATTAAGCTTAGGAATCCCTTCACCAATGAATGGTGGGATACACGATAAATATCAATGGTGACTACCCTTGATTGAGCCTAGGAATCCCTTGACTAGTGAATGGCGGGATACACGGTAAACCTCAGTGATGAATAAATTTGATTGAGCCTAGGAATCCCTTGACCGGTAATGGCAGGACACATGTTAAATCCTAGAGGGTGGTGAACTCATAGGCCTATGAATCCCTTGACCAGTAATGGAGGGACACACAGTAAATCCGAGAGGTTGAGATGGACAAATTCCTCATGATTTAGGTGAAGAGATCTAGAGGAATCCATGCTTATTTAGGGCCTAGTGATCCAGTGGAGATTGTGGTAAAGCTTGGTTGTATTAATGAGGGTTTGGACCTAGGAATCTCTTCATGGGATATACAATAAATCCTAAGGAAACCCTGGTTGGTTTTTTTGTGGGTCCAACATTCATGCTTGGAATATGGCGAGGGGGTGATTGGCTAAAAGAAAGATTTGATTTAACCCAATCTATGGTATGGTAGTTCATGGAAGTCCCATACCTGGTTGGATTATGCATTCATTAATAAGAGTTCCTTCTCCTTGGTATTTTATGTTTAAATGTATTAGTTCATATGTGATTCTTATGGCTATTATATCCTTGTTATTTGTGTTAGTTATATGTTGGTTATGAGTATGTTTTATGATAGATTTGATGTATGGATCTCATCATGTTTTGATTATGAAATGAGTTTATAAAGAAAATATGACCTTATATATGATAATGCAACTATTGTGATAAGGCATTGATGCTTCTTTATGAATCTCAGATAAGTACGATATGCCTATGCTCAAATCTCTTGTTATGACCTATAGATTACATATTTGTGACATGTTTGACGAAATGCTTGTCGTGGCTAGTAGGGGTAAGATCAAGTACTTGTACTAATTATTGCAGTGACCTAAGACCTAGCCCTAAAAAAGTGGCTAAGAAACTGGGGTCACTGGCCTAGAACTGGATGAAAAAGTCCACAGTCATGTGCATGCCTTGTTGTGGGAGTGACTGGAAGGCCTCAGTCACATGCATGGTTTATCATGGGAGGGCTGAGGGTCCAGATCAATAAAATGTCAATTTGTCTCAGGGGTTAAGCACCTGGAAGGGTTGGTTGCCTCCTGAAAGGTCTATAACTCCTGAGGTAGATCAGATTGGTTTAGTTTTGTAGGTTCCACTTCCTTAACTGTACATGGGGAGTTGAATCACATCATAGTAGCCTCTCGTCACGTGTCTACCCCATCAGACCGGTTAACATGGCTAAATGTGGGAGGAGGGTGTTACACTAGTGTCTTATCTTCCTAGCTCCATAATACATAGTGAATCAAATTTCCATGTATATCCAGAAGTTTATATGGCAGGGACGATGATCTAATGATATAAAATATAACCTCATCAATTGAAAGACGTAATGATCTCCAAAGGAAAGAGATAGATTCAAGATCAAAGATCCAAGTTTGATGAATATTGCTCTAGGTGTTAAGCTATTATGGAGCCTAATCATTGGTAAATTTGCCTGGTGGAAACAATTTTTACAGAAGACATACAACATAGTCCTAAGAACTAGAAACTTAAATCTTAATCTGCGAGTCCATAAAGGCTCACTGATTTTGAAATTATTAAAATATCTTATCCCTTTGAGAAATTTGAATATACGACTAACTTATCTCCTTTGAAAAGTTAGCTATAAGGAAAGCATTTAAACTCCTCGTATAATATATCTATGTGGAATAAACATTTTAGACTATGGTTATGGTGGAAAATAGAGGATCCACGTGTCCTGCTGCAAGGAATGACCTCCTCTTAGTTACAATACCCTTCAGGATGTGATCCTTGACATAAATTAGAGAAGGACTTGTAGGCATGGGGGATATCTTCACATATAGTAAACATTTGAAATGTATCTTGATTAAAATATATAGCTCCCATCGAAATCTTCAATATGGAAATCAATTTGAAATGATAATGATTTGTTGAAGCTCAATGGTTTTTGTTGGATATTAGAATATAGAAGAATTCAAATTGCTAAAAACTTAAGAAAATGTGGAACTATTGGTCCATTGTTGTATGCTTTATGTATAGAAGATGAAGAGTCCATAATTCATTTGTTCCTTAAATACAAATATGTTAAGGAAGTCTAGGCCTGGGCAACAAGAAGTAGATTGTAGCTGACACATTTGAACAACTCCTTCTTGAGATGGGACACATTATACTTGATCTAGAAATGGGGCTCTTAGACTTCTTGTCTAACATACAAGAACCTCTCCCACTTCCAAAGCTTCTAATTTTCCCAAGTCTTAATGATTAACCAATGCGTAAATAAGAAATGCTTGAAAATATGGGTGTATGCTTGTGTTTGTTTTCAGCTGATTATTTACTTTAAAATCTATTGTTTGTGCTGATATGGGAAGGTACTTAAATTGATACATAAATGCATATAACAGTAGTTAAAGCAGCAGTAAAAACAAACACATAAGACAACAATATAATATGGAGTTCACCCTAATATCTTGGGCTACATCTCCTTGAGCTCTAATCAACTTGATTAGGCTCTCTGGGATTATGGCTTCAATTCTTTTACAAGTGATACACTTAACTCCAATGTTTTATACATGAACAGTGGGCTCAGAACACCATCTTATCCCTTGGCTCTTGGATCTCTTCGGCTTTCCAGCTCTGGCTCTTGGCTCTAGCTCTAGCTTTTGCTCTGGCTCTGGTTCTGACTCTAGCTCTAGCTCTGTGGCTCTAGCTTTGGTTCTGGCTCTCAGCTCTCGCTTCTAGCACTCGCTCTGGCTCTTGGCTCTAGTTGTGGCTCGCAACTCTCTGCTCTAGATTTTCTAAGCTCTTTCGCTCGGCCTTTGCATGCCTCTGTGAATCGCTCAACCTCCAAGCAACTCCAACAACAATATGTTGTTGTCAATTGAGCTCTCTAGCTTTTCACTCGACCTCCGAGCGACTCCAAAGACTCTCTGCGCATTCAGCGTCCTCTCGTTGTTCGCTCTTTTTCTGCCTATTACAGTGAGCTCTTACTCTGGCTTCTCTGCTTCCAGGTCTGCTTATTGCTTCCTAGGTTGCTCTCTTTTTTCTCTTCGTCTGTTTGTGGCTTAACACCAATCCGTCTCATGATTGTTCTCTTCCTCTCCCGGCTCTTCAGATAACTTGCCTCTGTCCATCAGAATTCCCTACTCTGTGTCATCATCACTGTAATGCTTCACAGAGAAGTGGCCACTTGTCTCCTCACGAGCTGAGCCAGCTCTTCCTCAAGCAGTTTGTTACTTTGATTACTCTATGAAATGATTCATCCGCCAACTCAGCGGTCCAATCGGACTTCAACCTTTATGTGTTGAATCTTATTTTCTCTGTCGAATCCAGTTTCCCATCGGGCGCAATCTCCACCATTAGATCTGGGGCCTCCAAATCCTACGGTTATCACTCTTATCGCACAGTTGACTTGCTCGGATGTTAGCCCGCGATGAGAGCAGTTTTCTCTCTTATCCGCCAGACACGCGTCAATCAACATATGGAATCACTCATTCTCCTGACAAACCCGCTTACCGCCCGAAGTGCCTCCGATATTCCACCAGTTTTGGAGCACAGGACCCGCTGTCTATTTTCAGCGCTTTTCCCACAGTTCTCTGGTTCACCTTGTGACTGAGCACTCGAGGCTTTTCCATTTCGAGGGGTTTTGCCCAGTGATGCGCAATTATTTTCTGATCTGGACTTCCCATTTGCTAGTTTGCGCCACTACGCGGTCTCCATGGGCCTCGGTCAACGTAATTTGACCGAAGGTCCTCGTTGCTCCGTGCTGACCACAAACTGTCGTTGTTCAGATGTTATTTCTGATAGGCTTTGACATCCACAAGACTTTAATTTATGGTATGAGTTTTTACAGAGTTCGGGTAGCTTTAAGAGAGTTTAAGGATCCAAATTCAGATCAATACTCTAGAAATTTTAAGGACAAGCCCAGCTTCAAAAGAATATTGTAATCTAGTCTTCCTAAATACATATGTTGGAAGATCTAGCTTGATAGAAATAACCAAATCATCTCGAATTAATTGATTCATCCAAGGAAAACAATTATGAGGACCATCTCACTTCTAGTAGAACACTTCCAATATCGCCTCAACCTTTGGATGTAGGTCTAGGTAAATTGGAGGAGGAGTGGAAGGTGCATTTCAAGCTAAACAATCAAAATAGTATTACTACTAAGAAAGGAACCCATTTCAACCTTTCGTGAATAATAAGAAAGAGCCCAACTAAATTTTTTAGTTGTAAGGCCTAACAAAACTCACATATACTCTTCTTTGATGGGTCTTCTAAAAACAAACCTAGAGCAGTAGATAGGGGTGGAATCATCCTAGATCTCAAAGGAACCATAGTGGATCGATTTGCATGGAGTCTTTGAAAAGAATCAAACAACATTGCTAAGACATAGTCACTCTAGCTTGGACTATATATAGAAAAGAGTGAAAATATCAAACCCTTGATTGTAATTGGGGATTCATTGTTGTTAAACAAAGGATTAAATGATAAATCTTGGAAAACTGGAAAGCATCTATGATAATTTATCTAGAGAATCAATTGACTATCAACTCAAGGTGAAATCGTCTCCTTTTCTCATGTCAAAAGGGAATTGAAAGCAAAGGAAGATTATTGATCAAAACTTATGGCCAACCTTGAACTCAAATTCCAATTAAAATCATGTTCATTAGCACTCTTAATATTCCCTAATTATGAGTTTAAATTATTATCATAATTCAAATTCCAAGGGGCTCACCATTCAAGGGAACAATTGACTATCTTGTATGAATAATGATGGGCATTAGTCACGCATACCCTAAGCTCACTTCAATGGCTATGTGTGTGGTTAACATATGTGGTTTCTTTTACTCTCATAATTTATTTGGGACCATGGATGCATTCACATGTGTTGGTGTTTTTTTGGAAATTGTGGAGGGATTGATCCAATGGTACATCCTTGCAGCAAATAGCAATAGTGGCCATTAGTTGGTTCATGACCTCCTTCCTCAGAGCTTGCAACTCCTAGCAAAGATAAGACCTAATTGTTGTGTTTGGGAAATAATTTATGTAGGTCCCATTTGTTCTTCCATCTCTCCTTCATAGATCTAAATGGAATGAATTAATTTTGTTTCATCCTATAGATATAGGTTTGCAACTGTGAGCTTGGGTGAAAGACAATCTAGTTTTATTCTACATATCGATTGGTTTCAATATATAACTATTGATTCCCCTAGTTTCTTTATTTTGGATCATGTTCATTAGACAAGGTAGAGATGGACAAGGAAATTTTCAAGGAAGTCTAATTGGTCCTACAAATGCAGGAAAAGACAAATATTGCAAATAGAAAATCCTTATCAGTGATTACTATTATGTGATGAATCTTGAACAAATTAGTGCATCTCAAAAAGAAAATGTGATGAACCTATTGCATATGTAAATTAGAGGACCGACTCCTCAGAAGTGGAATGCAATCATATTCAAGATTTTTTTCATGCTCAGCATATGGATAATATGTCTTCAACCTTTAATAACTTGGTTTCAAGGCACTATCATCACATCGAGAAAGTTGAAGGAGAAACTATTCAATAAAGTAAGGAATTAATGGAGATTGAAAAGTTGAACCCCTCGTTTTCCAAAGGTTTGAACACTCAAGGTAATGCCAATCATTAAATGTGTTTTATGTATTTCTTAGTTAATGTCTTTTGGGTATTTTTGTAAATGAAACTACCTATAAAAAAAATTGGAATGACATTGTAAGTGTGAAGCAAAATCAAGTATAAATCATCTTAGAAGTTTGTACACTTTGTCAACTCTTAGAATCATTTTGTATATGCCTATGTAATTTGTAGTTGCAGTTTTCTCTTACACAACCCTTTTATATGAATCGAAATACTACTTTTTTATGGTTTTGAGAAATATTCTTACATATTTTGGTGTCTCTTGTCAAGGTAACTAATTTTGTGGAAAAGGGACTCGATTTCCAAATACATATTTAACATAAATGCATGACAGTAGTTCCATCATGATCAAAGTATTGTGCATACGATAAATGATGTTGTCGAAGTATTGTTCAACTTGAAATGGATCCAAATTGCTAAAAAATCAGTTTGAATTTTGAATTTATTAGGTTGAACCTATTAGAGGTATACAAGGAAACTTGAAACAAGCAATCCTCAGGAGTTGATATTTATCAAGGTTTCATAAAATTCATCCCAAAATACCATGAGTTGATTACTAGCTAGCAACTAATCACCCTTTTGAATACTTCTTAAGAGATCTTGGTCAAATCCTTGGCCTAGTGGTTAAATCACATCTTATCTAAATATGTGTGGCCAACATAAACATGGTTCATAAACAGAAATTTCATTTTGGACAATTTGATGATTTCCATCTAGGAAGGGATGGAATTGATTGGGTTGAATGGTCATTTATATTGGAATGCTTAAAGCCCTATAATTTGGCCCCATTTCCCTCATGGTTGTAAAAATGTTGTTTTCTATTTTCCTTTCCATCAACATGTGCACATTTGAGGAAGTAGGCATGCATCAACCCATCTAGAAAGGTTATCCATGTGAACATCTTGTATTTACTAGACATATACATGTTTGGCTTCTTAATGAGACAAAAGGTAAGCTTGAGACTAATTAAAATAATTCCCCTCTTATCCAAGCTTAGGCTAAATGGTCCATGGAAATTTTATTGACAACTATTTCTTGGCTATCCTTGAGGACCAACCTTCCTAAGACAACACTGCGGAATGTTTACACACATTTTGTTTAGTATCCAAATCAAGCATTAGTGTAATTTAAACTTCATGTTATAACCAAAGTCAAGGTGTGCCCCAAAATTTGGCTTAGCCTCCAACCCAAATAGATATTTAAAGTCTTGAGTATTATGTTTCGTTTTCATGTCTTAACCAAAGAACTTTGGGAGGTTGTCATGTAGAGAATGGAAATCAAATTTGAGAAATGGATTACTAAATCCTTGGGCATGGTAGCCAAATTCAAAATATACATCAATATTTTTAAGGCCACACATGTTTACTATTCCCCCTATTAGGTCCCCTCGTGGTTGGCTTACCCTCACTTGGAAAAATCCCTTGGAAAATTCATATGGGTCAATGCTAGTAGAGGTACAAGGTTTTTGCAAAGTCAATTGTGAGTTGCATTGTACACCTAAGGAGTAAGTAGGTTCAACCACAATTGAAACATGAAATAAAGTGTGGAACTTTTGTTCCAAATTCCTTATGCAAGTCATCTCAGGAAATGGAGCTTTGAAGGTCCTACTACAACATGAAATTAGTCAAGGTATCATATTGTACAAGCAAGGGTCGAAGGGGAAATCCTTTTAGAACTAATTGATCACCTTAGCTAAGGTTAAATTTGTTGGTACTTTCATGCTTCAAAGTATATGGAAATCCATAGAGGCATTCAAACACTTCCTTATGTGTAGGGAGACTAATTCTCTTAAAACATGGCTATAATTTAATGAACACAACCTATGTGGTCTCCTATATTCACTCCTGGCTACCTTGGTCATAGATTGGGAAGAAGTTTCATTTGGTGATTGTCGACAAGTTTGTGGTGGAAATATTGATGGGATTGATATGTATAAATTGATGTTTAAACTAAGCTTGTGAGGCTCAAGAGCTTTGTCCAAGAATTTGAAGGGAACATGCCACCTCCTCAGGAAAAAAAAATTGGATCCTATATTAAGTGGGCGAACCTACCTATGGTTTTGTGCATGGGTTTCACACATGGTTTTGAGCATGATGGTTTTCTTCCCATGGTATTTTATAGATTTGGTCAAGAGGACTGTGGTTATGTTCTAGTCCAGGGTTAATGGATTGGGGTTTGTGAATGCTTCAACATGTATATATATGTATTGTAACATTGAAAGGAACATAATGAAAAATCAATCTGGCAGTCCCGGTTTTGGGATCCAGGGAAAAATCTCTATGTATGTTTGTTTTATGTTTTATGTTCTCGCCATTGTTTATTTTCTATTTTTAGAATTCATATGCAGGTAATTTATGTACAAGGTTAAAACCTACAATGATGTCTTATCACTTATCACTTATCCCATGGAGCTTATCCCCTTCTAAAATCGGTCTTATGCTAGTTTAATGGATATTTAACCTCCTAATTTATCCTAGAAATGCATTACCTGCTATTAGGACTGAATTATGCCCTTATGTTTCTCATTTGTGTCTAAAGGTCCATAATCCATCCACGTGCTTGAGGTGTGATTGAAGACTTGCTATTGTGGAAAATGAAGGACAAGATAGTTGAGAGAGATCTACAAGGTCAAGACCTACAAGGGTTGTAATATTTTCTTTCTTTTATTAATACAAAAATGAATTATTTCTCCTATACTTATGTCTTATTTATGCATATGTAGAAAATGAATCCTTGGTTTCTTGTTTAGAGTTGTTTGTATATGTTATTTGTGTGTTTTGGTTCTCTTTCTTGTTTTGGATTTTTTCCAAGTTCCAACTTTAGAATTTGAAGTTGGAGCTAAAGCTTGCAAGCAGGGAGAAGAAGAGAGCTTTCATTGGTTCCCAAGTAAGTCTTTCTTCCATATTTGAAACTTCTCTAAGGAAAGAATAGCAATTTTTTCTTCGTTGTTTCTAGATCAAGCCACTAGGTCTAGGGAGATTGATTCTATCTGTAAAAGGAATTTATCCATAAAACAACTTGACTACTCCACTGGGGAACGATATGTTCTTTAGTGGTTTCCTTTTCCTATCCTTTTAGGACATCTAAAAATTACTATATTTTATTTTTTCATATAGTTATCGGACCTAGGAAAGCACAATTTAAAGCTTGGTTAGGGTTAGTTTTATGTTTTTCAAGCCAATTTTCCCCATTGCACTTTCTGTTCTAAGACAGAGTGTCCCAACACACTTAACCCATTCTATAAGTGTGATGACTCGCACTAGTTTCTATATATTGCCTTAGATGACCCCTGTAAGTGAAAAATAAAATGCATTTCCTTGCCCTGCTCTTAGTTATGTTTTTTTTGCAGTGTCATCCTAAGTTTATGGTTTGTTCAAGGTCTTTGTAAATCCAACAACTTGTTTGGAATTAACTGTGATTTCCCTTTTGATGAGAGTTTGTTTCTTTTTGTTTTTTTCTTATCAATTATAGCTTGTTATGATTTGGATTGGTTATTGATTCATCAAAAGACATTGCATATTACAGTTGTAATCTGTTTTATTTTATTTTGTTTCAGTAAACCAGTCATAGTTTGAGTTTTCTTTGCATTGCGAAAATCCAAAACAAAAAATAGGAACTTTTTGTTGATTAGGGCATTGAGTTTGTAAAATTGGAAGTGTCTTTAAAGGTCTTGTTTTAGGAATTTGTTTTCCGTGAAAGATTTAATTGAAATCTCTTCCCTTCCTTGGTTGGATATTCATTGAATTAAAAAGTTCATTTTCTCATGCGAGTTGCTTTCTAGGAGTTCAGGTGAATTTGTTTCAAGCCTTGAAACTGAAACCTTAATCAAGATCAACATTAAAATTTATCAATTAATCTAAGGAGCATTTGGAACATTAAAGACACATTTAATGGTCTAGGCTAGAAGACGTGTTCTGGTTTCTCTAAATGTAGGAGTTTTCATTACTTGTTAGCATTACAACCCGAAGATGGTTGGTTTTCCATGTATATCAGAGTATATCGAAACTTTCTTCCATGTACCTTTTGGTATATAGGATGACACTCCACTTACAACAAGTATATCAGAATGCCCCCATCATACGGTTATGCATTAGACAACACTACTATGGGCTATGCTTCCACATACCTCTGGGTATATTTTGGAAGTCCCCATTAGTTTGAAAACCTCCCATAGGTAACTAAGTTATCCACCTTATTAATTTTGATACATCGAACACAACATTTGGGGATATTGCCTACATGTACTTAATCGTATATTACAGTTCATAGTGACTTGGTAATCCCTAAATGCCTAGTTACCCCTTTTTATTTTTATTTGTGTTTTTATTTTTCAAAATCAATTAATTAACTCACTTTCTACTCATTGGTAGACCTTAGGTTAATTTTGATGGCAACAGTTACGGAGTCCACCATTCAAGGGAACCTGTAACAACCCTGGTCAAAAATCCATGTAATAAAATTAATAAAGGAAAAATAATAACCATGGTCATGGGACATGTATTCCAATTTGAATGTTGGGAAAAAACATAGTGATGGCGATCAATTGTGATTAACTAATGGCTATGGAAATTGGCAAAGGCTTTGGAAAGGAAAAGTGGAATTTATTGGAATTTTATTTATGAAAATAATGGAAAATAGGAGAAAAGGGAGCTGAAAATTCATAGGTTTAAAGTGAGGAGGAATTTGAAGGAAAATAATGAAAATTTGAATAAAATAGAAGCCTCGTTAATAAAAAGGCTTCTGAGGACCAGTTTGTAACCTTTTGTCAGTTCAGTTTTGGAGCTCTCATTTTCTACTCTCTCTCATACTCTTGGAAACTTAGAGTTTTCTTGGAGCACTCTTGGAGGAGTGTGGCATACTTGGGATTTTAGAGAAAGAAGGAAAAGGAAGAGTAGGAAAGCACAAAAGGACATTGGGATCAACAACTACAACGGGTTTTTCTTGCAGGTATTGAGTTGCATGTATGATTTCATTGCTAGTTTTGGCATTTGTGGCACATGCATGTGGTTTCTTGGTTATGATCTGTTATTGGCATCGAGTATTGCCTAGATTGATGGTGGATTTGCATAGCCTTGCCATTTCCTGGATAGCCATGGTGTTGTGGGTGTTTTTCATTTGTTTTCAAGTTGGTTCTCATGTTCCTTATGGTTGTGGGTTGAGTTACTAATTCCTGGAAGCCTTGGTTGGACAAACGCTCTAGAAGCCCTATAACAACTTGGGTTGAGTTACTAGTCTTGGAAGCCCTAGTTGAACAAATGCTCTAGAAGCCTAGAAACAACTGTGGGTTGAGTTACTAGTCCTGGAACCCCTGGTTGAGAAAAAAAAACACTCTAGAGCCATGAACAGCTTGGGTAGAGACAAATCTTGTGATGTTTAGTGATGTACGACCGTGAGGTGGAATCAATGGTTGAGGGTTGAGGTGGTTTTGCCTCTGGAAGCCCTGATTTGGTTTTGAGTTGTTTCATGAGATCCCACATTTATGCTTGGAATATGGCATGAGGGTGATTGGCTTAAAGAAATATTTGGTTCAGCCAATCTATGGTCAAGTGGCATGTGGAAGTCCCATACCTAGTTGCATTTTGCATATGTTAATAACAAATTCTTTCTTCTTGTATTTGATGGGTAAATATACTTGTTCATATGTGGTTTTTATGGTTGTTATATCCTTGTTATTTATGTTGATTATGAGTACGTTTTATGATAGAATTGATGTATGGCTCTCATCATGTTTTGATTTGCAAATGAATGAACAATGAATATATGACCTAATAGATGATAATTCATCTACTATGATAATGCATCAGTGCTTCTTCATGAATCTCAAATAAGAATGAAACTCCTATGCTCATATTTGTTGTTATGACCTGTAGATTGCATATTTGTGACATGTTTGACGAAATGCTTGTCATGGCTAGTAGGGATCTAGTCAAGTCATTAATCATGTTTTTGCAATAGTACCTTTGTTTCAATGTTATTTATCATTTTTGAAAGTTTCATGAGGTTCTAAGCAGTGGCCTGAGTCCTAGCCCTCAAAAAGTGGCACAGAATCTGGGTTCGTTGGCTTAGAACGAGATGAAAAAAGTGAACATTTGTTGGCATTCCCTTATCGTGGGAGTGACTGGAAGGCCTCAGTTGCATGCATGCCTTGTCATGGGAGTGAATGGGGGTCCAAGTCAGTGAAATGTTAAGTTGTCTCAGGGTTGATCACTTGAAAAGGTTGTTTGGCTCATAGAGGTTTTGTAGCATGTGTGGAAGGTCATAATGGTTTGATTTGGTCGGTCCCACTTCCTTAACTGTACATGGGGATTTGAATCACATCATAGTAGCCTCTCGTCACATGTTTACCCCAACGGACCGGTTAACTTGGGTAAATGTGGGAGGAGGTGGCTAAAAAACCCCTCTAACGGATATCCTGCTCCTTTTTCCTATTTTGGAAATATTGGTGCTCCTTATATGGCTGCGTTGTCCCTTCCTAGATTTACAATAGGTTTACCAGTTTGGTTGTTTTCCACCACTTTGGTTCTGAATTTAAAAGTTGTTTCACAACCGAGTCCTCCTCCTTAACAACATCAACTTTAATTTGATCCTCAATTTGACCCTTTTCCTTATTCACCCAATGTCTCTTCCTCATTTTCTTCTTGCTCACCCGCTGAAGGTATTGATCCTAGTAACCAGGAGGCTAAGAAGAAGAAAAAGAAAAATAATTAAGGTGGTAACCAAGAAACCATTTCTACAAATGCAACTAATATCGATAAACCTTCCAACAAGCCCCATAAAATCAAATTCACTTGCAAGATTTGTAAGGGTGATCACCTTCTCAAAGATTGCCCTAGCATTCCCAAAGCATTAGGAGTGTGGTCCATAGGATCACATCAGCCTTTGTCATCTGCCTATGGAGATCATGTTGCTGAAAAACCATCATCTAGTGTTAATAAGGTTCACGGGAAGAAGGATAAGGTTAAGTTTCCTTGTAAGTTATGTGAATGGAATCATCAAATTCACATTTTCCCTTATATGGATGAAGCCTCAAAAGTGTTTGATAACCTTACTCCTTCTCAGCAACAAATTCCAACTAACTACCTAAAGTTATCCCCTAATCCTCCACTAGTTGATGAAGTGATTGATCTAAATCCATCTTCGATCAATCCCACTCTCTCTAAACGTGAATCCCATGAGTCTGTTCCCAACCAATCATTGGTTGAGAAAATGGTTGACTCGATCCTACTTTAGTAGAGTGCACTTTTCCCATAAAGTGAGGTTCATACTACTCAGGTTCTTCTTATTTCTTCAGATTTTGTCAAACAAGGGGGCATTTTTCCCATTGTCATAGAACCCCCTCCAAGTAATCATGTCATTGCCTTTCATTGGAATCAATTGGCGGAACCTCGTCTCCCTTCTTATATGTCATTCCAGATCATGGTGAAGTATTGTGATAAGGATATATATCGCATTGTTGTAGATGAGGGTGCTTCTGTTAACATTCTATCCTTCACTACTTGGCAAGCTTTGGGTTCTCCTTAGCTTATGTCTATTACTCAAAATCTATTAGTTTTTAACAAAAGAACCAGTCAACCTTTAGTGATCCTTCCTTAGCTACCTATTACCTTGGAAGGAAAAATTGTGTGTGTTGATGTTATGATAGTCCTAAGCCCCTTGGATTTCAATTTACTCCTTGGGTGTAACTATGTTTATGATATTAATATTATCGTGTCCATACTCTTTCAAGTGATGTGTTTCCCGCATGATGGAAAAATTGTGACTATTGATCAACTTTCATTCGTTGGTCCTGATTCAACTGCCAATCATCCAACTTCCCTAAATGTTCCAAATATGCAAGTGGTATCTCCCCCACCACAAGTTAATTATGTGGAAACATGTCCCATGCCCGCACCTATGGATGAAGAAGAGCTTTTCACTATTTTCTCAACTTCTTTTGACCTGGATCAAGTAGGTGATATGGTGAATAATTTGATAGGGCCATTAGAGCCTGATCTTTTCATTGGATCCTTTGATATGTATCCCTTCCAATGAATTTTTCTCCCATCTGCTGAGAACCTCTTGGAAGCGGTGGCCTCCTGGAGGTCATGATCAAGATGACCTTTGAGCATATTTATTTTCTTCTGTTAAGCTCGTTAAGAAATGAAATAAGGTGCTTTGAGAAAAGTTCCTTTTCTTATGCCAAGCTCGTTAAAAAATGAAACAAGGTGTTATGAGCAGAGTTCCTTTTCTTGTGTCAAGCTCATTAAAAAATGAAATAATGTCCCATGAGCAGAGTTCCTTTTCTTGTGTCAAGCTCGTTAAAAAATGAAACAAGATCCCCTCAGCATATTTCTTTTACTATGTCAAGCTCGTTAAAACATGAAACAGGTCATCACGAGCATTGCCGTATAAACATGAAACAACTTGAGCATAGTTCTTTTACTATGTCAACCTCGTTAAAAAATGAAACAAACCCCCCTCTAATTGATTCAAGCCTTTGACTAGATCTCGTAAATGTTGAGTCGACTCTTCACCTAATCTCATGAATGAACCTTCATTTCATCCGTCCATGAGATGATTTGGCGAACAAAACGAAGTTGGGGGGAATGTCTTGCCTCCACCCTTATGTCGGGGGCAATGTACTTATCTCAAGCATAGTTTTTCCATGTTTCAAGCTTGTGTAAAAATGAAACCACTTGCAAGCAAATTTTTTCCTTTGTGTCAAGCTTGCATAAAAATGAAACCACTCTCAAGCATATTTTTTCTATGTTTCAAGCTTGGATAAAACTGAAACCTGTTCTCATTATTGTCATTTTTTATCAGCCTATTTTTGCAGCATGAGCCTTTGTTTTGTCACTCCATCGTTATCATCTGCTTAGTCAGTCATCCGCTTTCACTTGGTGTTTTACCATTTCTTAAGGAACCATTGCGATGAGTGGTATTATTATCATGCCTCTTAACCTCTATATGTTTTAAGCAGTTCCATCATGACCTAAACCAATTTCTACCCTTTATGCCACTTGTTCCTCCAAGAGAAGTACTATTTAAGCTCTTTTCAGACTCTCAAAATATAAAAATATTGACGAGCACTTGTCTCTTTTGAGCTCGTTAAAGTAAATGAAAGGATGTCTGTCCAATATAAGTTTAACCCTTTTCCAGGCTGGATAGACTATTTAGGAAAAAAAAAAATACTTTAGTCGAACATGGATAAAAGGTTCTCCTATGTATTGTTTTATGCTTTTTCGAGCCCAAAAGACTAAATTTACAAAAATGAACCTCTTGGAATTTTGTTTCTCGCCTCTTTTTCAAAGTCTCTAAACATGAAGAAGAAGTCAATTTATACCTTCAGTGGACTCTTAAAACCATAAACAGTGTAGGACTTGTCAAGCACGATGAGACCAATCGACTCCTTCTCAAGGTTCATTAAAAATACTCATAAGGATTCATCTGAAGGATGAAGTTAGAGGCCAAGCATAACTTATCCTCCTCAAGCTTGTAAAAAAATAAAGAGGTACTGGCTAGAAATGGTTGGGAAATTGGGGAAACGGGGCATAAAGCCTATTTATGGAAGTGAATCTCTCCTGAAAATGACACTCTATGTTGTCGCCAATTCAATTCCACTTAAATCTTCACTCCTTCTATTGATTTTTCTATGCACCTCCCTCATCGTATGACTCCCTCTCTTATTCTCATGATAAAAAATCGCTCCCTAAAATACAAAAGGGAAATAAGTAAAATGGATTAGAATAAAAATAAGTAAGGCTTGTAAATAAGCAATGTTAAAGAAATGTCATACTATAAATATGTATATGAAATACTTAATTATTATTTTAATTCTATATATCACATATAAATTCAAAATACAAACAATTAAAAGATTAAATGCACTAACTAGTATATGTGACTAAATATAATTGAGATAATATTACTATCATTAAGAACTCCTAAAAATGGGGAAACAATGTCCACAAAATGGGGAAACATTGTCCACACAAAAAGGGGGAAGATATATATTAAAAATATTTAAAGTTGGGTGCTCCAATGATTAAGGGAGTTGACTTATTAAATGTATGCATATATATTATAGACATAATTTTACAAAGGTTATCATGGGTAAATTCTGATTTTTCACTTAAAGAATAAAAGGAATTCCCAACATGTATTGAACTCAAACACTTTACAATTTAATAAAATCATTGAGGACACATATATATTTTGTAATATATATTATGGACATAATTTTACAAAGGTTATCATGGGTAAATTATAATTTTTCACTTAAAGAATAAAAGGAATTCCCAACATGTATTGAAATCATACACTTTACAATTTAATGAAATCATTGAGGACATACTAGATAAGTGGAAAATGGATTTTAAATTCATATTCTTAAATTTCAATTAATGAAATAAAACCTCTCTTTTACCGTTCAAATGCACTATAAAATCACGACAAAATAAATTTGAAACTCAAGTGAAATTTCAAGAGGTTATTATTAAAATTATCTAGTTTCACAACAAGTTTATTAAATCATATTTAAAATTCCAATGTAAATTTCAATTTACCTATATAGATGTATTTGAGAACTTATAATTTTTTTTAGAATTTCATCAAATTTTTCATAAATCTCATGCCAGATATTTATTAAACGTTATCACATTAAACCTAAAACAAGTATTAAATATTTCATTGAATTGACCTACTAGGCCCCACTCCACTCGCGTTGAGGCCATCGAGTCAAAAGAATGAAGTTAATTCACCACCACTTTACCACTCAATATGAAATGACCATAATTCGATGAAAAAAGGCTCACCATTAAGATTTCATCCGATCAGGAATGGCTCATTAACCTCCCCTTAGTTCTTCACCTCATATAACATCTCAAACTTCTGTTAAAAATAGCTCTAATCCCTAGGTTAGTTATTCACTTTAGCCGGGTATTTAGGGATTTTTACATCCCGAATTCATTTATTCATCCTCATGAAAGCGCCGTTTACTTAGACTTGTTCTGGTTAAAGGTTTTATTTGTTGAGGAGGATTTACGACAATTTACTATGAGAACCATTAAACAAACTTATATATTTAACAAAGTTTGTTATAAAGGGTTTACTAAGATTCACTGCAGGAATTAGCTCAAGAAAGCATTTATCTGAGAAAAACATCTCAACCTTCCGTTAAAAATGGTTTTAATCGCTAGGTTAGTTATTCATGTACCTTAGCTGGGTATTTAGGGATTTTTACAGAATTCATTTATTCATCTTCATGAAAAGGTTTATTTAGACTTTGTTTTGGTTAAAGGATTTATTTCAAGCTATGTTCACTTACCTTCCTTTAAAAATGGCTTTAATCCCTAAGTTAGTTATTCCTGCACCTTAGCTAGTTATTTAGGGATTTCCGAAATTCATTTATTCATCCTCATGAAAGGGTTTATTTAGACTTTGTTCTGGTTAAAGGATTTATTTCAAGCTATGTTCACTTAAGAGAAATGTATTTTATAAATTAGAGCTTTATTTATATTTTACAGAGGATTTACAACAATTTACTATGAAAACCATTAAACATAATTACATAAAGGAACCATTAAACATAATTACATAAAGGAATTAGCTCAAGAAATCATTTATTCAAGAAATAACGTAAAGTATGAGGTTTCACTCAATTCATTTCTTTATAGTGTTTTGGGAATTTATTTCGTGAAATAATGGAGCTTGAAAAAAATATATTACACAAATTATTGGGAATTAAAGAGAGAACATTTACTTCTTCTATTTTTATGTTGCTTCTAATTATCCAAATGGTTAATTCTAATTTCTTTATTCAGGAATCGGATTTCAATGGATTAGCACGAGACAAAGGCCCAACAACAAACTACTATTTTTCTAATTGTCAAAACCACAGAGACAAAATATTAAAGTTTCAAAGTTATTAGGAATTATTTGTTAAACAAATAGTTATGTAACAGTTATGTAAAACAATTATTCAAACCTTTGTATAAAATCCCTAAATTTCTTATTCGAGAGGGGGCTCGAGGGACAACTTTGGAGGCAAGAACATAATTATGATACAAGATGGTCTCAATGCACTTTCTACACAGACCAATTAGTAATGTCTTTATAACCTTCTGCTATGTAATTTGAAGATTGGAATATTTCAGTTTTTCTTTTCATATCATTCTATTTTATGTGTGCATATATTAATGAATTTTGTGATTTATACAAGGGATATGATTGTTTGTTTACGTTGCATTACGTTAATTATTGATCCTTTCAAATATTAATATTATCGAAGGAGTCAAAGTTAGGAATTCTATGTTGTGTATTGTTTTATTGACTAAAAACACTTGTTGTTCATTAGTTTTACTACAATATTTCATGCATAGATACATTTTACAGCAGTTTATGCTCATTTCTTTCATTTTTATTTCTTGTATATTTTATCTGCTTGAATCAAGATATATGTTGGCAATTTGGTAGTTGGCTTGATTAGCACCATTTTGTCACAACAATTAGATGATGTGTTTAGTTTTAGATATTCACAATATCAGTAAATGAATATATCTTAATGCTTTCCTTTTGAGGGAGAATGGAATGTAATAATACATGATGTTATACAGCTTGAGTAGGCCTAATTGTTAAGAGCATGTGTTTCCTCCTAAGAGGTCACAAATTCAAAACCAACGGGGGGGTAGAGTATGTATGCCTTCGTAGACTTAACATTCAAATCACTGTGTGGAGGTGGGTCCCTTGTCCCACAAACAAGGGGGTCTCATACACCAATTTGGTGTCTGGCTTGCTGGTGACCTTAAAATTGGATGATAATAATAATTTTATTTTGTTCTTTTTCATCATGATGAGCAACCGATAAATGGAGTACAAGTACAACTGACATTTCTTTTATTTTTCTTTTTCCTTTGTCACATTCGTCTCTAATTTGTGTTATGTCATTCCTCATTGCATACTTAAGGTTTTAATCATGGTTATTGATCTTTTAGTTACTATAAGTTCCATTTCCCAAAGTTTAACCTCTATTCCTTTAAACAACACACTTCCATATTTGTAAATGGGCCTTATTTATTTGCCTAAATAGAATAATTCTTTAATTAATATTAATTATAGGGAAGACCCCCTGAGGCTAAGGGAGTCCAGCCCGTTAGCTTGAAGTGGGACTATTCTTTGGATCCTCAATGGTGTGGTCTTAGGTTGTCCTGAGTTACTGGGACAATTTGAGCTCCAACATCTTTTGGCATCATTGTCAGGGAACAAATTGTTAAAGTTTTGTTTTCCTGGTAACTAAGGTAATAGGTTAAGATTGTGACCTATTGGTGGACGAGGTTACAGTTGTATGTGCCTTATAGGATATCAAAGTAAATCTTTCTTGTTTATTTTTTCATCTGGTGACTCCTTAGTTTAATTTTCTTGTTAATTTTGTTTCAATGGCAGTTTCATGGATGTTTCACGTTTTGCTCCTTTGGATTTTTTTGATATTGCAGGTTCTCCACATGATTTACCTAACATAGATATATGGGATTCTTATCTGCCCCGTTTTCAAAATGATGAAAGGGACAATCTGGTGCAACCCCTTAGAGACTTTCACAAGTGAATTTGAATGATGGGAGTACACCATGAAGACATTCTAATGAAGTTATTCATGATGTCCTTGGAAGGCGACACTCGAAAGTGGTATAGAAATCTCCCTCCTAGTACAATTTCCTCTCTCAACAATTTTCATTCAAGTTTTCGTGACTATCGTAGATGTATGTATCATATAAGATTACTTGACTTTAATCGTTGCGAACATAATAATGATAATAACCATGAAAATCAATATGATGACAACAATGAAGAAAACCAAATGTATTATGAATCCGAGATAGAGAAAAACATTAATGAATCTACCTTTGAAAACCTTGAAAAATCAACTTTTATCACATTTATTAATGAACATGATGTGTTTTCAAATCTTGAATATCATGAACAAGTTACTTCTCTATATTTAACATAATAACATACAACACACTTATGCTTAAAGAAATTTTCAGATTCTATAACTCCTAATGGTTCTTATCTATTTTTTATTTTATGTTTAGAAGAGGAGTATAATGAAAATACTAAAGGAGAGGTTACATCTAAAATATTTGATTCAACATCCTACCAGTCAAACATTATGTTACATATTCTTGAAATTCCTCAACCACAACTGATAAACAAATATATTCTTCCATCTATTGATCTTATTCTATGGAACTTATTCTTAAACCTTTTTGTGATGTAATATGGAAGTTATTACATGAACTTATGTTTGACTATTTTGTCTCTACTTTCCTTGATGTTCATGTTGAATTTTCCCAACCCCCTATTTATGATCGATAGGATGATGAATTAAATCGTGAAGTATGCTTACAATTTGATCATGAGCTTAGCTCTTGTTTTGAACATACTTTAGATTTTTTTAATACTTTTTCATAATAAGGGCTATGATAACTTAATTACATCAACATTTTCACAACCTATTTATGATAACTATGAGGAAAATGAATTTATAAATGAAAATGAAATTGAACATATCGATTCTTTCCTTTCATCTCCTCCTAGTTACCATAGCTATAACTGATGTAATAGCCTACAAAATAATCATGATTTAAATTCACAATTTTCAAAATATAAGTCTCATAATGAGGAAAATGCAATTTCTCTTGTTTCTAATGATGACACTTTCAATCAAAATTTTGAGGTTCTTGCATCTTATAATGACAATAATGATTATGCTAGAGAATTGGATCATAGTACTACAAGCTTTGATTTGAAACATGTTAACTTTTTTGAAGAATACCCTGTATATGTTTTAAATCGTTCATTTGAAGAATTTGTGGGACTAAATCTATCACCATTTCGGAAACCAACAAGAATCCCTCCTATGAAATAATTGTTAAAAATTTCACGTTTGAAATTTTTAATCATTTAAATTTTCAAATGGGATATCATGACTTTGTGGAGGAATGGATGAATGGAGTTTTTAAATGAACATCAATCTCACGTTGCTTTTATATCTACTCTCTTCTAGGAAGCATGTTAGTTGATGAAACTTACTCCTTTCTTCCTATATTGCAGTTTTGGTTAAGAATGGAGCCTAGTATTAGGAAATTTTCCATTGATAAAATTTTTGTCTGGTTACACTAGATTTTCGATTTCTTTCATAAAAATTGTTATTGAGACACATCGTATATAAATCATGTGTATATAAATAAACTTTTGTTTACTTACACTTCTTATGTTAAAAATGAACAAAGATGAATTCTTTTACATCTTGAAAAGTCTCTATGTGATCATAGTAGAATGGAATAGTAACACATATATCAGTCCTTAATATGAACTATATTAATGATATTTTTTAATACATACTTAAAGACTTGGTTTGTAAATCATGTTTAAGGGGTAACAATCTTTAAAGGGCTCAGATCTTAATCTCTTAGTAATGCCGCCTTCATATTGAATATTCCTCGCCACATTCCTCTTCTATTCTACTTACACATAAATAGTAAAGGATCACATTAAGTCATAAGGGCTAGACCTATAACTATAAGATTGAGCTTTCATAAAATTCATTTAAAACTTTTGTGGAACTAGTTAACCACATCACAACCATACATGAGACTTTCCCTTATCACCATACTACCCTAGGGATAGGAACCGATGTTTTCTTTGGTGGGTCATGTTGGTATCTTCATTGGGGCTATAGACGCTCATTGGTAGTGTAGCAAGGCTAGTGGCATTAGATTAAAATATAGTGTGTAATCCTCTCACTCGTGTTGAGGTAACTTTCGATGGGGCATATCGACATCTCCATCGGGGCTATGAACGTTTTCTGGCAGTGGAGCAAGGTTAGTGATATTGGACTAAGTTCAGTGTGTAATCCTCCAATCTTGTGAATTTTATGTTTGCAAATAAATTAAAAGGACCTCTAACATGAAGAGAAAACAATAATCTAGAAAGTTCCTCATCTCACGATAGTGGATGACTACATCAAGGCTATGGATGCCCCCTTGAAGTGGAGCGACATCCAATTCTAGAAACTCATGTTATGGACCAAAAAGGGAACCAAAATCCCTAACAACTAGCCTCCTTAGTCTCTATAACATCAAAAATGGAAGTCACTCTTATGTATCTTAATTAGCTCCATGGTTTATGCAACTTCTTAATCATTAACTATAAGTAGGTATGCATTGTTATGGTGTTGGATGTTCTTATGTAGTGAGACATTTATCATTTTTATGATCATCTGCCTTAATCATTATTATAACTACCCTGACAAACTTAATATACAAAAATATGTCTTTAATGTATGCAAATAATCATTGAAATTGTTAATCTATGTGTGTTAGGACCTCAAATTTATTCTTGTTTCATTCTTGTTATCGAATGGTTGGGCCTTTAAGATGCAAAAGATCTTCCTTTTACTACTTTTTGTCTCTTCAGTTTCCTTTTTCGAATCCATGCCCAATATGAAGGCCTTTGGTCTACGTTCTTGATACTCTATGAGGGAGCATCATCCCTAGTTGGAGCCAAATGTTGTCGCCAATTCAATCCCACTTTTATCTTGGCTCCTTCTATCAATTTTTCCATGCACCTCCCTCATCATATGATTCCCTCTCTTATTCTTATGATAACAAATTGCTCCCTAAAATACAAAAGGGAAATTAGTAAAAGGGATTAGAACAAAAATAAGTAGGGCTTGTAACTAAGTGACGTTAAAGAAATTTCATACTATAAATATGCATATGAAATACTTAGTTATTATTTTAATTCTATATATCACATATAAATTCAAAATACAAACAATGAAAAAATTAAATAACACTAACTAGTATATGTGACTAAACATAATTACTATATTATTACTATCATTAATAACTCCTAAAAATGAGGAAACATTGTCCACAAAATGGGGAAACATTGTCCACAAAAATGGGGGAAAGATATATATTAAGAATATTTAAAATTTGGTGCTCCAATGATTAAGGGACTTTACTTCTTAAATGTATACACATATATATTTGTAATATATGTTAGAGACATAATTTTACAAAGGTTATCATGGGTAAATTATGATTTTTCTCTTAAAGAATTAAAGGAATTCCCAATGTGTATTGAATTCACACACTTTACAATTTAATTAAATCATTGAGGACAAACTCGATAAGTGGAAAATGGATTTTAAATTCATATTCATAAATTTCAATTAATGAAATAAAATCTCTCTCTTTTTACCATTCAAACTCAAGTGAAATTTCAAGAGGTTATTATTAAAATTATCTAGTATCACAACAAGTTTATTAAATCATATTAAAAATTCCAATGGAAATTTCAATTTATCTATGTAGATGTATTCTAAAACTTATGATTTTATTTTCAAGAATGCGAGTCTAATTACCAAAACACTTAAATATTTTGAAATATTTATAAAGTCATTCAGATAGATCGTATTGTTTTTTAGCATAAATATTAAAAAAGAAATAATAAAAATGAAAACCATCCTCTCATTACAGTTTAAGGCATTGTAGAACAAGAACCAAATTCATCTTATGATTTTTTTTTTATATGAAGATTTTCTTTATCAAATATGCAATGGAGTATCACATAAATACATTTAATGGATGCTTTAATATTGAAATATTTATTAAAATGAACAAGGGCTTCACATTATATCAAGTTTTGCATAAGGCATGTCAAATATTTATTAAACATTATCACATTAAGCCTAAGACAAGTATTAAATATTTCATTGAATTGACATACGAGGCCCCACTCCATTCGCGTTGAGGTCATCGGGTTAAAGGAGAGAAGTTAATTTACCGCCACCTTACCACCTGATATGAAATGACCATCGTTCGAGTAAAAAAGGCTCACCATTAAGATTTCATCAGATCAGGAATGGCTCATTAACCTCCCCTTAGTTCTTCACCTAATATAACATCTCAACCTTCCGTTAAAAATGGGTCTAATCCCTAGGTTGGTTATTCTTGCACCTTAGCTAGGTATTTAGGGATTTTTACATCCGGAAGTCATTTATTCATCCCCATGAAAGGGTTTATTTAGACTTTGTTCTCGTTAAAGGATTTATTTCAAGCTATGTTCACTTACGAGAAATGTATTTTAGAAACTAGAGCTTTATTTACAGGTTGAGGAGGATTTATGACGATTTACTATGAGAACCATTAAATAGACTTATATAAAACAAAATTTTGAATTTTGTTATGCAATAATTAGGTTAAGAAAGCATTTATTTGAGAAAGAACGTAAGGTATGAGGCTTCACTCGATTTATTTTTTTTAAAAGAGTTTTGGGAATTCATTTCGGGAAATAAAGGTGTGTGAAAAAAATATATTACAAAAAATATTGGTGAAGTAAAGAGAGAACATTTACTTCTTCTATTTACGTGTTGATTTTTTTTAAAGAAACAAGTAGCATTTTCATTATATAAACTGGAAAAGGGCCAGGTCCCGTACAAAATTCAAGATTGTGCACTCTCCAATTTTCATCAATTTACATTGGAATGGGACCTTCTTGCTATCAGCGTTATTTACATATATTATTTGAACATAACTATAATTGTAGACTCTCCAAAAAATACCACTATATTTTATACATCGACATAGCATATGCATATATATATATATATATATATATATATAATAAATATATATATATATATATATATATATATATATATATATATATATATAAATACCACTATAATTTTATACATCGACATAGCATATATATATATATATATATATATATATATTATATATTATATATATATCTTTCAGTTGCTACCAGGATCGAATTCTTCACCCGAAGGTTCAGCCACATTACATCCTCTCCATCATCTAGAACTCACTCAGCAGCAACAACCTTGGCACTAGAAGTGTTGAAGACCATGGCTTCCCAACCCCGAATACTTCCTTTAAAACCCTGACAGTAGAAATTTCAAATTTTATTTCGATGTTATCCACCTTTTGTTGTATGCTCATCACATCGGCACATAGGCCTTCCATTGTCTTCTGCAATAATTCCAATTCTTTACGCAATCCAGATAATTAAGCATAGAGAATTGCCATATTTTTGTTAATTTCCTTAACAATATCCTTTATAACTTGTTTACATGAATTATATACCAAATTATCGATGCTTCCACCACTGCCATGACCAGACCCTGAGCCTCCACCATTGTCGTTACGCGCGGAGGCCATCTTCGTAGCAATCCAGCTCTGGAAAATAACTATCCTTTGATTAACTGACCGCAACCATCTACAATATATAATAGCCTCTTCAACCCCAACATTCCTCCTGATCTTATCCTTCATAAATGTTAGATGATCCAAAGTCTTTTCAAGGAAAATTCCCTCCATTACCTCCACCGCCAGAAATAACGAGGAGCGAATCGCGATGGTACCATCTTCCCCGAAAGGTATAACTATATTACATCTCCCGGTGAGTAACTAAGACCTCGACGTCCGCTTGTCCTCATACATGATCTGCATTCCAATGGTACCACACCTATGCTTTAACTCGAAACCTACCATCCCAACTTCCAAAGCACTGCAGAGGAACATTAAGGGGATAACCTTCTTAGCTACCAACTTAATTCTCTACAGACTCATATCCCCACAATAGAGCATCGGTCTGGTGCTATAGATCAGGGGATGTGACATGAGGTTATGTCTTGATTTGTACATAAACTACCTTGTTCTAGCAACGCCCCCGTGTTGGACTGACCATTCGCCAAGTAGTTATTGGCACGCAACACATGGAACAAATTTACCTTTTCAAAAAAATTGACATATAAGTAATCCTTACCACGATTGAGGATATTTCATCATCGAGAAGATTGAATTTCTTGAGGAGCTTCATACATTTTAGAATAATCATCATGGAGTCACCAACTATAGACAATATTTTGATACCATTAGCCAAACTGATATTCAGACCCTGACAAAGAGAAAGGGCTTCTGCTTGATTATTTGTCACAATTCCAAGTCCCCATGCGTACACTAATTCTGTTTTTACTTCAAGGTTAACAATTACCCATCCCACTCTAGCCTCCCTGGTGTGTTTCTTCTAATTATCCAAAGGATTAATCCTAATTTGTTTATGCAGGATTTGGGTTTCAATGGATTAACATGAGACAAAGGCCCAACAATGAATTAATATTTTTCTAATTGTCAAAACCACGGAGATAAAAGATTAAAGTTTCAAAGTTATTAGGAATTATTTGTTAAACAAATAGTTATGTAACAATTATGTAAAACATTTATTCAAACCCTTGTATAAAACCCCTAATTTTCTCATTCAAGAGGAGCTGGAGGGAAAAATTTGGAGGGAAGAACAAAATTATGATATAGGATAGTTTGATTGCACTTGCTGTAAAGACTGATCAGTAATGTCTTTATAACCTTCTGCTATGCAATTTGAAGATCGTAATTTTTTCAATTTTCCTTTCCATTTTCATTCTATTTTCTATGCGCGTACATTGATGTATTATGTGCTTATTACAAGGGACATGATTGCTTGTTTACATTGCAGTACGTTACTTAGTTCTCAATCCTTTCAAATATTAATATTATCAGGGGAGTTAGATTTAGGAATTATGTGTTTTGTATTGTTTTATTGACTAAAAACACTTCTTGTTCATTAGTTTTACTACAATATTTCATGCAGAGATATATATTATAGCAGTTTCTGCTCATTTTCTTCATTTTTATTTCTTGCATTTTATGTGCTTGAATCCAGATATATGTTGGCAACCTGGTAGTTGACTTGATTAGCACCATTTTGTCACAACAATTAGATGATTTGTTTAGTTTCAGATATTCATACTATCAGGAAATGAACATGTCTTAATGCTTTCCTTTTGAGCGAGAATGGAATGTAATAATATGTGATGTTATTTTGTTTTTTTTTTTCATCATGATGAGCAGCTGATAAATGGAGTACAAGTACAACTAACATTTCTTTTCTTTTTCCTTTTCCTTTGTCATATTTGTCTCTAATTTGTGTTATGTCATTTCTCATTGCATACTTTAAGGTTTTAATCATGGTTATTGATCTTTTAGTTACTATAAGTTCCATTTCCCAAAGTTTAACCTCTATTCCTTTAAATGACGCACTTCCATATCTATAAATTGTCCTTATTTATTTGCCTAAATAGAATAATTCTTTAATTAATATTAATTACAGGGAAGAGCCCCTGAGGCTAAGGGAGGCCAACCCTTTAGCCTGAAGTGGGAAGACTCTTGGAATCCTCAGCGATGTGGTCTTAGGTTGTGCTCAATTACTGGGACAATTTGAGCTCCAACACTCTCTCACCTATGTGGTTGTTTTGGGTTTGAGAATTTGCTTGCCTCTCTATTGATCACACCTTAATGAAAGCCTTCATGATGGGTATTTGAGTCAATGTTGCTAACTCCACACATAGTGTCGTCAATATGTTCAAGATAATTCCACCCTCAGTTAACATCTGCTACAATAGTTTTAAGCCTTCTTTCATGTTTGTCGTCCCCGAACTAGCTCTTAATCATCAACATTTTGTCTCATTGATGGGGGGTACATTAAGGCCCTCCTGCAATGGGTTTCTTCCAGTCGACGTCAAAACATTATCCAAGAAGTTGACTTAGAAACTCCCTTAAGTACCTTAGAGCTTGCATACCTCAATGGCAAGTTTCCTCATTTTCAACAATAGGTTCTCATCATTAGCCTTCAACTAGAAGATTTTGTGTGGTGTTTGACTTCAGGTCATTCATTCACACCTCATAGATTTCGCTTAGTACCTTAAGGGCCATTATCATTATCAGTGGTTCCTCTCATTTCTGTTAATGACTTTCATCATTGGTTGGTAATCAGATGATGTCTACCATGTTCAAATCCAACACATCTATTCATATGGTTCGAATCATGTTATCGAGCGATGAGATAGTAGACCCCAAATCTTGTTTCATCCATCTGGGTTGTGATTTCAGGATTCATACAAGATTACAAAGTATTATGTCTATGGTCATATAGAAATTCATCCAAGCATGGTTCCAGTATATGTAATCAATGGATGTGAATTTGATCATTGTACATGTAAAATGGCTTATATGTTGTGTATGGGTATGCCTACCTCAATGGTGATATCATGATGATAATGTATTGTAATAGTCAATTAATGATATCAACCATTCAATTCTTGATTTGAATTTTCACATGGTAAAGCACTTCAGTCCTCAGCCACAACTTCTGACTTTGTATTTTAGGGGGAAATATGTTACATGACATTTTGTCACATCCAAACAAATGACGTTGAACTTGGAGCAATCATTATCCATTCACACCTTGTAATCATCCCTTACAAATCCAAAGGCATGTCCTTTCCAGAAAGTTCCAAAAATTATTCATTATATTGGCTAAAACCCCTAATTTAGGCCCTCATCACACTTCCCTAGTTTAGTAAGTGTGATGGTGTAGGTTCTATCAAAGGGAAAAGTATTGTTCAATGCATATTTCTTTCACTACAAGTGAAATGACCCTTGAAATGAGGAAAAAATTAATTATAATTTTGAAGCTTCTGCTTCTAGAGGCTTCTATCATCGAAGTTTCCATTCTCTATTAAAGATGTCCTTGAATTCCTACAAATGAGGTCTTATCACTTGTTCCAAGGATGTTGGGCGCATGATCCCCCAAGGGAAGTTTTGGGGCTTAGAGCCCAGATTTTGGTCCAATTTTGTAATTCCAATGTAAAGACTCTGCATTTTGTGGGTGCGGAGCACGTAGTTGTTAAAAAGTCATAGGGTTGTCTTCCTTTATTTTGATAACGTAATGTTGGTTGTAAAAGATCTACACATGGTCTGCAGGCCATGGGATTGTATAAATAGAGAAAAGCTCTAAGTAGATAAAAATGAATCTAAGGAAGAATCAATGAAGATGTATGTGAGATAGCTCTGAAGTGTAAGTCTAAGTTTTGGGTCGTAGCGTAGGTAGAGGTTTTGTAGCTAAGTGCACAGAGGCCTAGAATGTCGCAGCTGAGTGCGCGGACCCCTGTAGCTGAGTGCGCAGGGCGAGTTGAGTCTGTAATCATCTGGAAGTATTAATAAAGAGAAGTTTCTATCATTTCTGCGTCTTTATTTTCTGTTTATGCATCTGTAATATCGGGTATGAAATTCACTTCTAATGATTATATGATGTGCGAATGTGTATAATTGTATTGGTTAAGTGAATGCAAGTAAGAACATATGTTTACGTGAACCTAAATAAGTTATGTTAATAAGATAAGTAAGATACTTAGCGTAGCTTGGGGAAATAACACAATTCGCTGCCCTAGCAGTGCGAAGGGACTTCAGCCCCTAGTTAGCACTGCACGAAAGCTAATTGTAACAAATTGCGAAGATACTGAATGGTGGAATAGAGCACGAAGCGACCTGCGCAAAGGCGGGTCTAGTCAGAATAAACCGACATCACAACCATCTGAAGGGTGCAGAAACTTGGTTCCAGCATCCCCCCATACTGCTTCAGGTGAGACTTTAGTCTGCGCTCCGCGAGTTGATGTCGAAAGGGCCAGTAGTGTAGGGATTTGGTTGGCTAACTAATGTTGACCCTGGGTCAGGTCACCATAAGCCAACAAATGGTTCCCTTACCAGGACCGGAATCTGCATAAGAGCTGTGTCATGTCGTATCATTAGAATCCAACTAAGAAAGAAATTGAAGGTTGGTTGGACAAAAGAATTCACGAGTTCACGGCGCAGGAGAACAGAAACCCACAATTGTCAAAAGAATAGTGGTTAGACAGCTACCTGTATACAAAGATCCACGAAATCATTTTCACATCCTTCCCTATTGATTTATATGAGTGGATCGCGAAGCTAACAGATAGCCAAGGAAGGTGGAAACTTGACGGTCCTATTGTGTTGACCCCAGAGCTGGTGCGAAGGTTGAAAGCATTGGAGGATAAGATCACGCGCGTCGTCGATTATTGGCTCGATCGCATTATAGGAGGATTTGTTTCTGAGTTTGCGATTAACACCTCAGTTAGCTATAGTGAGACAAAGCGATGCTTTCTCAAAGGACCGCGAGGGAAGTACGTAAACTCTTTGAATACTTGGATTAAAAAAATTTTGTGCGAAAAGCGGGTTATGCAAATACCTTGATGTTCGGGGCTACACGAAGTGGAAAGGTTTACAGGAACGAAGGAAATAAGGATCCAGAAAATAACCCCTTGATTTCACCTCTGTGAGAGGAAGAGGAAGAGCTTTCGAAGGTCTCTCTGCAAAATGCTATTCATTTGATAAGACAAAGAATTCTGCGAATACCACCCCCGCTCACACCACCACAGGCTTCGTCGCCATCACCTCCATCTTCGCCTATACTAACTCCACCTCTACCGTGATTCAGTATGGCAAACACAGTGAAGTTGCCTATGTTCAAAGGTTTGGGAAATGAGGATCTGAACCAATTTTGGTTCATTGTGAGGGATGTATGGGAAGTGCAAGGTGTTACAGATACCATTTAAAGAAAGTGACGCTACTTAACGCCCTACAGGATCACTTGCTGACCTGGTATATTAAGTACTACAACGATAACCTAAATGCGAGAGTCGGGGATATCCAAACAGCGCTAAATAGATAATTTATCAAGCCTAAGTCTAAAGCACAATCGATTGTGGAATTTAAATAGATCACGATGCTACTAGGTGAGACTCCTTGGGAACTAGATCAGAGGCTGAAATGTACAATCCGTGAAGCCAATATGAATCTGACATATGGAAAGCATCGCGAGTGGTTTGTAGCTTCGCTACTACCACACTTAAGGAGCGCATTGTCGCAGCAGAAGATAACGACTTAGGTAGAGGCCCTAGAGATTGCCATGAGACTACATGAGACCCCGATGCAAGATCCTAACCTAGGAGTTTAGTAGATCCACCCACAGCTAAAGAATCTGTGCCTTGAGATGCAGAGTCTGAAACATGATAGGACAGTTTGACCAGAAGTGCATGAAGAAGTGTGGTGCGTTAAATTCAAGAGTCAGGGCCATGACAAAGACCATTGCCTGGTCTTTACAAATTACCTTGCAGGAGGAGGACCAATGCCTTTAAGGCCAGAAGCTCAAGAAGACCTAGCGCGGCGCTTTCTTTGTGGTGTGCTATCTGTCAAATAGCTAGAAACATACCACGGATAACTACCATTCGTTCTAGAAGTATACGCAAACTTCGCAATAGTTGTTCTGTAACTTTTGTAGTTTGGTGGGACATGACGAGCGTGCTTGCAGAAGCTATGAATTAATGATGAATAGAATGCCTGCCTAGAGGGTTCAAGCCGAAATGCGGTCCCTTAATAAGAATGCAGGGATGACGCGAACAATATTTCAAGGGAATGGACGAGGTCGAGGCAGAGGAGTACCTGTTAGATGTCACAGACAGTTGATTTGCTACAATTGTGGAGGACTATGACACTATGCCCGCGATTGCACTAATCCAATGTGCCCATCGTGCAAGTATTGCACATTGTTTGATCATGAGACAGAAGATTGTCCTACGTTGATAGCTAGGATACACGACAAAGGAGCACTACCACCTCCCCCGCCTTACAACCTGCAAATGATGAGGTCTGAGCCATGCGAGGAAGATCCGAACATAAACATTGTGCTCCGAAGTGGAATCACGATGGGAGATGGCAAAGGAAAATAGCCAGAAGATAGTACTTGGGTTTGTAAAGCCCTGGTGAAAGAGGTTGAGTTTGATTTGGAGCGTGCTCGAGAAACCTTCATGGAAGCTAAAAAGAGATTCGCTGAGGCCTCCACTTCAAGAAGCAAAGATGAACCGGAGCCAAGGATGGACCCATCCATGCTCACAACTTTCCTAGAAACCTATATGAAGTTATTGCGCAACAGTAAGGTTGTGAAAGGGCTACATGAGCTCATCAATAGATGTGTTGGGACCGCACTAGGTGAACCACATGTAGTCCAGAAGATCGGAAAACATAAGACAAAAATAGGACGAGAAATGAGACTCACCGCACAGATCAGAGAATACGAAATGGATCAAGTCATTCTAGATTTGGGATCAGATGCGAATGTTCTGCCGAAATATACATGGGAGAGAATAGGGTGAACTACGCTGCAATGGTCTCCAATTCAGCTAAGGATGGAAAATTAATAGAAAATAATACCCATGGGGCGGTTGCAGGGAGTAACCGTGGATATTGAAGGAGCGAGCGCGCTAGCAAATTTTCAAGTCATAGAGATTGTTGATGACAGCAATCCCTACCCCGCGTTCCTGGGAATTGATTGAGCCATTGATATGAACAGGGTAATTAATCTGAAGAAGTGAAAAATGATCTTTGAGAATAATTCACTGCGCGTAATTATACCCCTGGACCCTGCTGAAGGATCGCGTTATACGGAGCCGGTCCGCGACTATGAGAGTGATGATGATCTGGACTACATCTACAAGATAACAGTGTGAGACCAAGACTAGGTGAATCCCACCATGGACGGGCAAATTACATGGGAGCGTGAGAACTCTTGCACATCAGATTCCGACGAAGAAATAGAACGATGGCAGAATTAGTTACATGAGGTAACTACGTTGAATTGCAATATGATTACCAGCTCGTTGCGTTGCGTGTCATTGGAGGTAGAAAATCTGCCTATTTATGATGGTTTAAATGAGGTAGATACCTTCTTGGATGCATTTTAAAGGGAGGTGCCGGAAAAGCAACGCTTCCAGGCCTTGGACTGGGTACTACGCGCTACGCCCACAAGATGGTGGGGTATGCACAAAGGAAGCTTTGATGATTGGTGCGAATGTAGGAAAATGATGCAAACACAATTTGGGAAGCCTAAGATGCGACTGACAAACAAGTGTGATGGACAGGATGATCCGTGAGTGCATCTGGCCAAGTGGACGCAGGCCTATGGAGAAGAGCCCCAACCTGCGTAGAGGCACATGTACTCTGTGCTAAAATACCTTGTCAATAAGCATGTGTTAGGGGGGCGAATTTGCAGATGGCTCTTAATGTTGAGAAGACATTATGTAGGGAGAGCAACCGCGCAGAAGATTCTACACGCAGGGTTGTGGTGGCAAACCCTTCATTAGGATTCAAAAGCATATTACAAGGCATGCAACGTATGTCAAAGAATAGGTAGGCCATCACGAAGGGACGAGATGCCTTTGAATCCACAAACGATGTTGCAACCTTTTGAAAAATGGGCAATAGATTTTGTAGGACCCATCAAACCTCAAGGGAAGACAAGCACGAGGTATATTATCACTGCGACGGAGTATTTGACTTGTTGGGCATAAGCGCAACCGGTGAAGGATTGCACAGGCACAACTGCCGCAAAATTCCTATTTGAACATGTACTTACACAATTTGGATGTCTGAAGATCTTGATGAGCGATCACGGTACACACTTCCTGAACGAGACGATCAGCGCACTAACGGAGGAATTTCAGGTGTACCATCAAAAGAGCACATCTTATCACCCACAAGCTAACGGGACAGTAGAAGCATTCAACAAAGTACTAGAAACTGTGCTAACCAAGGTATACAATGCTCAGTGAAGTGATTGGGACCTGCGCATACCTGCAGTGTTATGGGTTTATCAGACGACATGTAAGAAGCTGATGGGAAAAACACCTTTTAGGCTTGTATATGGAGTGGAAGTCGTAATGCCTATGGAATACATCGTGGCTAGTCTGCGCATAGCAGTGCTCATAGACATGATGAATTGCGGAGCCCTGGAGGAGAGGCTCGCGCAGCTGGATGAGCTCGAAGAAGAACGATTTTTTGTTGGATTTCACCAGCAGGTCCAAAAGCAGCGTGAAAAGGCATGGCACAACCGACACATCAAGTTGTGCACATTCAAGGTAAATGATATGGTTTTGTTGTACGATAGTAAGTTTTATAAATTCCATGGAAAGTTCAGAATGCACTGGTTAGGGTTGTATATTGTTAAGGAGATTACCGACAGAGGCGTGGTACAGCTAGTTAAGTTAAATGGAGATCCCTTCCCAGGAAAAGTGAATGGTATCCGTTTGAAGCCATACACAGGTGGCCTGGCCATATGACTATTTGACAGAAGCACAGTCTTAGTGCTCCAGTCAGTTGAAAGGAGGCGCGAGACTATAAACTACACTGCCCGGGAGCTGCGTGATGTCAAGACTGCGCGCAATAGCGAAGTGTCACAAGGTCCATGACAATGCGAAGATAGTTGCGCTGGCGCGTAGGTCGGCCAGAAAGTTACCGTTAAAGTCACTATTCACAATTTGATGGTTGGTTTCAGGCCAAATGGGGTGGGTGGCAGGAATTTAAGGCAAACTTTATGGGTTAGATTCTTGTAAACCTGCCGCCAATCTAGCATTAATGGACCAAATGTGGGGGGAACAGTTGAATTCAAATTCAAAAGGTGATATAAATTACAAGTGGTTATCTAGCAAAAAACACTTGGAAATTTGAGAACTGAGTTATTGCATGCTCAAGTATTCATGAACCGAGACTTATTAGAGACTCTGAAAGCGAATTCGTTGTTTGAGCAACTACCAAAGACACTGAAAGAACTGTGGAATAGCAATAGCACTATGTCAACGCTCGAAGAAGCCATGGACATAGGAGTAGTGACAACCGAGGAAGCCACGCAGGAAATTGCGAAAGTGGAAGCCCTAAAGAGGACTGGAATAATCGTTGAGGTCCCTAAATCACCGCAAACTCCAAGACCTAAGAATGATAAGCAAGCCATGATACTGATGCACGTCTCGCCCTGAAATCCAGTGAGGACCAAGCTCACATTGCAGGAAAAAGGGAAGGCCATTAATCTGGAGGTCGATGAGGAGGAAGAGTTTGAAGAAATCTTGGTGGAGGAGGAGGATGTAGAGATGGAAGTCAAAACCTAGGGTGCAGACCCTATCACCAAGCTCCCAAAATATGTTCCTACGCGAAAGGATAAAGCTAAGGTGTCGAAGGATATAGATGAGAGAAAGATCTCTCTGCAAACTCTGCTACTCCCAAATGATATTATTTTTTAGGAAGCACACTTGGGGTGAGTTCTTGTGTTGAAATTTGAATATTGGGAACTTGCAAACCATGAGAAATTCCTGTATTTAGTGACTACGAAGCTCATGCACCAGAAGATAGACGTGCCAGCTAGAATGATTGAATTGGAGCCATGCAAATGGCTCAGAGATGTCAAGAAAGTAGGGTTGCTAAACCTGATCTAGGTGTCGCATTACCACAGCGCTCCAGCGACCTTTTTCGTCATCAGGCAGCCGCTCTACTTGGTGCATGATGGGTTCTTGTGGCTGGAGGAGCCCATCCCCATCACATACCATCTGATTCACCTGTTTACACGGTTCCCTTGCTCAGGGGAGGATCCAATAAACATTTCAAAGGGAAAAGGTGGCGAGTTCACCCTCGTGGAGGCAATGAAAAAGAAGTTTAAGTTAGAGAAGAAGAAGCAAGGGTATGCCATCTCTAGCATCAACAACCCTACAGTCAAGGTTGCTACACAGATATTGGCAGGGAAGGTGATGTAGAAGTGTCGCACAAATGAGGTGCCCACGCCAGTGGTTGCACTAATGGCGTAATGCGCAGAAGGGGTCCAGTTCAACTGAGTGAACTATCTATGCGGTGAGTTCCTTGCGAACTGCAGCGAGGCAAAGGAGCAGGGAAAAATGTTTCATTACGCATGGCTCTTGTTGTAGATCGTACTGGTGGCATGGGAGCTACCCAAAGATAGCAAATTCCCTTCAGTCGCGTCGAACCTTCTAGAGGTAGCGAAGTACGCTTAGTTGTGGGCGACCAAGAATGCACAACGGATCAAAGAAAGCAAGATATTTTGGGTGTTAATGGAGATGAACATCCAGATGGGGATCAATCGCAAGCCGTGGTTGTTGCCCATAGTCTACAACAGTTTGCAGAGCTTTGCAGAGTTCAAAGTAGATTTCCACCATGTCTTCATGAGGCAGCGGAAGGACCCTACAAAGACATGGCACGATTTACCGTATTTGGAGACTGACGATGTGATATTCACAGTCCTTGAGTCTTGGCCGCCGGAATGTTGCACTCCAGCTGACTCTGCAATGGAAACAGAGAATTCCCCCATGCTGCGCAAGAAGGAAGAGGCAAAACTTTAGATAGTGCAACTGGCGGAAAAGCGCAGGAAATAAGAAGCAACGACTAAGGCCTAGGCAACGCGTGACACTACAAAGTTGGTGGGGCAATAGAAAACAACAGATGAAGAGCGCAAAGGATAGAAGTCACCTTCACCCGAACCAGAGGCAGACACAGAACAAGGTAGCATGAACTCGTAAACGACATTCACCCAACTCAAGCATCCATGACCACGAGAGCAGGTAGGGCCACAAAAGAAAACAAATGCCTCAAAGACATCTTTCGATCCTATCACCCTCACTGAAGGGGATTTGCATGATATCGGCGAAACAGTGAGGGATGTCACCGCGGAGGCCCTCCAACAATTTGAGGAACAACACCGGTTGGTATTGGGGGCTCTCCGGACATAAATATAGGAGTTTCAAGTATGCGCTCCACAAGCAGACACAGTGTCCACCAGCCTCGCAGTCGGCACTTCAGCTGCCAAGGAAATGTTGCACACCAGGATAACCAACACAATAGTGCTACCAGATGGAGCACTCATTACAGAGAATGAGTCCAATAGGCCTATGGTCAGTAGTTTAAAAGGGGTTTGATAAAACATGGTTGTGTTCCCTCCGGAGATGCTCTATCTCTTGCAGGATGGAGCCACTGCATAACTTCAGGCCAGGGAGAGTCACGCTCTACAAGTAATGAGCGAGCAGCGCATAAACATTGAGTAGTTGAGCCTACAGCGCAACGAGGCAGCAGACCAGAAAAAATAGATAATGCAGGTTGTGGAGGAAGCCTGTCAAATGGTCCCGGAGTTGGTCATTCAAGCACAGGAACCAGTCAAAGTGCACGTCCGTAAGTTATCCACAGGGGTGTGCGACGTAAGAGCAGAAATGGCCAGGTTTCAGTTGGAGTTGAACCTATAGATCACAAAACTACAGTTGAATGCTCAGCCTTCAACTCCGCCAAAGGTTAAGGAACAACGTACCACCATGGTTACGATAGTGATCATGGCGGTTGACAATGTAGTGACAGACTGCATGAAGTTGTTCGAACAATCATTCGAGGTCCTAACCACCCTGCAGGAGAACCTGAAAATACAACACCTAGAGACAGAAGCATGTGAGCTGCAACAGAAATATGATGACGTAAAAGGGACTACGCAGATAGTTTCCTTTACATAAAGGCTTGCAAGGTTGTAGCAGGAAAAGGCACTCAAGGAACAAGTGGATGTCGCTCGACATAAAGAGGCAGTCTTGAAAGCGCACTTACAGTCATGGATCAACGAGGCTTATTCAATTACAACCTCCATTGAAGCAAAGCTCGCGCAACTGTAAGCAACTCAGGAGGGGATTCAGGGGAGTAGTTCAACAACAACGATCATCAATCAACGCGTGGAGGAAGTCCAGTAGGCAGCCACTCAGTGCGTTGCCGAACTTGCAGTGATCCAAACAGAGCTAGGAGGTCTTCGCGCTAAGATTTTTGCACCTACAGAGTGACTCGAGGGCGAGTCATGATGTTTGTGTTGGGGGCCTGTTGGGCGCAGGATCCCCCAAGGGCAGTTTTGGGGCTTAAAGCCCAGATTTTGGTCCAATTTTGTAATTCCAATATAGACTCCACATTTTGTGGGCGTAGAGCGCATAGTTGTTAAAGAGTCATGGGGTTGTCTGCCCTCACTTTGATAATGCAATGTCGGTTGTAAAAGATCTACCCATGGTCCGCAGACCATGGGATTGTATAAATAGAGTGAAGCTCCAAGTAAGAACATCTGTTTACGGGAAGCTAACTAATTTTTGTTAATAATATAAGTAAGATACTTAGTGTAGCTTGGGGAAATATCACAATTCATTGCCCTAGTAGTGCGAAGGGACTTCAACCCCTGGTTAGGACTACGCGAAAGGCGATTGTAACAGATTGCAAAGATACTGAAGGGTGGAATGCAGCGCAAAGCGACCTGCACGAAGGAAGGTCTAATTGGAATAAATGACATCACAACCATCTCAAGGGTGCGGAAACTTCGTTCCAACATCCCCCCATACTACTTCGGGTGAGTCTTCAACCTACGCTTCACGGGTTGATGCCGAAAGGGCTAGTAGTGTAGGGAGTTGGTTGGCTAACTAACATTGAACCTAGGGCAAAACCCCATAAGCCAACAAAAGAACTTATCCCCTTCTAAAGTGGATCTTAACCTAGATTAATGGATCTACAACCTCCTCATTTATCTTGTAAATGCATTACCTACTATTAGGACTAGGTTGGCTTTTGGAGACTCTGAATTATGCCCTTATGTTGTTCATTTATGTCTAGAGGTCTATAACACATCCATGTGTTTGAAGTGTGATTGAAGGCTTGTTATTCTGGCAAATAAAGGACAAGATAATTTGGAGAGATCTACAAGGTCAAGGCCTACATGAGTTGTAATTTTTTCCTGCTTTTATTAATACAAAAAAGCATTGTTTCTCCTACACGTATGTCTTATTTATGCATATGTAGAACATGAATCCTTGGCTTCTTGCCTAGATTTGTTTGTATATGTTATTTGTATGTTTTGGTTCTCTTGCTTGCTTTGGATGTGTTGCAAGTTCCAATCTTAGCATTTGGAGTTGGAGCTAAAAATTGCAAGTGGGGAGAAGGAGAGAGCTTTCATTAGTTCCCAAGTAAGTCTTTCTTCCATATTTCATACTTCTCAAAGGAAAGCATATCAATTTTTTCTTGCTTGTTTCTAGATCAAGCCATTAGGTCTAGGGAGATCTCTTATGTCCATAGAAGGAATTTATCTACAAAACAATGATAATGAAGGGCTAATTATTCAAGAGAATGCTATCATGCTTAGGAGTTTGAAACCCATGATGCCCATAGCATGGGAACGCTAAGACATTAAAGTGTAGAATTGAGGCTTTTGTGATCCATATCAGGTTATGAGAGATTTTTTGGCATAAATCACATGATATTTCATTTGTCGACGCGTTTCAAACCAACCAGTGTGGTTCATCGTCGGGACAAGTTGAAGAATTAGATCCAAATTGCGTGTTAAATAGACTGAGCAGAACATCCGACGGCTATAATTTTAGATCAGGTAACGGCTATGTTGACTAACTAACGGCTAAGTTTGACCAGGAAACGGCTAGATGGACCAAACCCAGGGAAAGGAGGCAAAACTATATTTCAATTAAAAGTTAAAAATTAAAATAAGGTAAAGATATGGAATTCATTAATTATTAAATTAATAGTTAGTTATTATATTAAAAGATCATGGGACAAATGAATTTTTTTTATCAAAGGTGTTAACCACTTTTTATAAATTAGATTTTATATATATATATATTATATTATATAAACGTATACATATTAAGAAAAAAATCATTATAAGTATAAGTTATTTAAATGTATATTAATTATTTTAACCTGTTTATTTAATTATAAAATAGAATGATTTTAATATTAAAGTCATTATTTTTCATTTATTAATTAAGCATAAATTAAATGCTATTAAAAAACTCATATTATAAAGACAATCCCACCAAGGAGAAAAGGTCAAAGAGAGAAGGTTACGATATCACCAAGGGAAAAAACTAACTAAAAAGAAAACTAGAATAGGCTATACAAAGAGGGAGGGGAGGAAAATAAGAAAACTACTAGGAAGAGAGGGTTGGGACCCAGCAACTATTGATCTTCCAGCCATCCTCCCTATTGAGATTTCTTGGCCTTTTTTCAATCTCAAGAGCTTCCCTAAATTTGCAGTGATGTAACTGCGAAACTCTAGCAATAACACTAGCTTCTTCTATACAAACATGATGTTTGGTTTTCTCTGCATGCTCTACTAAGGCGAAAGACTTGGTTCTCCTATGCTTAAGGTCAGCTGCGTGCTCACTAATCCTTTGATTAATGGAGCGTCCAGTCTCACCAATATAGGGGGTCCCACAAGAACAAGGAATAATATAAACCCCTTTCATGTCCTTAGGGTTGATAAGATCCTTCACTGACTTGAGGGACTTACAAATGGTGTTAAGGGGTTTAAAGGTTGAGGGAACATTATGCTTCTTAAGAATCCTCGCAATCTTATCAGTGGTCCCATGAACAAACGGAAGATGGACACTTGGGACCCGCTCTTTCGGTTCTCTTTTAGTTAACGCATTCTTGGCTCAAACCTCCCCCAACGATTTGTTCTTAATGATATTAATTTAATGTTTGGATGTTGTAATGATAATAATAATAACAATAATGTGTTTAGTTGTAATAATAATAATAATAATAATGGCAATAATAATAATAATGGCAATAATAATAATAATAATGTTATTAATAATAATAAGGATAAGAATAATAATAATAAGAATAATTATAAAAATAATCATAATAGTAGTAATAGTAATATTAGTATTGATGATAATAATAATAATGATATTAATAATAATAATAACGATGATGATACATTATGGATTAATGACAACAATGATAATATAAAATATAGTAGTAATAATGATTCTAATAATAATAATAAGTTAACAATTCTTAACATGCATATAAACAACTTTGTTATAAACAATAATTTTATGTTTAAGAATAAGAATGGTAACAATAATAATATTAATCCTTCCCCTCCATCTAATATTAATAATAAGGTTATCAACTTATCTAGTTTTTCCTTTCCCCCTTCGGTTTTTAAGGTTTTGGGTAAAGGTCTAAATTTTACCTTGGCCCCTAAGAAGATCCTTGTAGATGACATTATTTGTGACATAGAGTTTGGGATTAGGGGTTTACCTAATAGTATTAAGAATACTATTAGGCAAGATTGTGTCGTTGTCCTAAGGAAGGCAAATCCCCCTAAGAGAAACCTTAGCAAGGAAGAATTTATGGCCCTCAAATCCTTAAACCAGAACAAAGATATCGTTGTTTTGAAGGCCGACAAAGGTGGGGCTGTTGTCATTCTTAACAAGATAGATTACCGCCATAAGATGTTGGATCATCTCCATAATAGTGGAAGCTATAAAACGCTTCCCAAAAACCCGTTAGAGAAAATTTCTAGGACTGTGGCTCTTGCCATTAAATCCAGTAGCTCAGTGAGCTCCTTGGAACATAAACTCATTGAGAGCAATCCCATCACTCCTAGGATCTATGGACTCCCTAAAATTCACAAGGAAGGAACTCCCCTTAGGCCAATTGTCAACACCATTGGAGGTCCTACCTACCTTCTTACTAAGTTCCCTGCCTTAAAGCTTAAGCCCTTAGTTGGTCGTACAGAGTCCTTCGTCAAAGACTCTGCTTCCTTTATTGATGAGCTCAAGGGCATGAAACTTGACCCTGGGGACATCCTTGTTAGTTTTGATGTAGTCTCCCTGTACACTCGCATCCCTATAAATGAGGCCATGGAGGTGATCAACCGCCTAACAAATCCTGATACCGCTCGGTTAGTTGAGATCTGCCTCACTTCCACCTTTTTTCGTTTTGAAGGGGAGTTCTTTGAGAAAACTTGTGGTGTTGTCATGGGCTCACCCCTCTCCCCTATCGTTGCAAATCTTTTTATGGAAGATTTTGAATACAAGGCTCTAAACTTGGCCTGCCTCTTACCTAGGCTTTGGAAAATATATGTAGATGACATTAATTCCATCTGGTCTCATGGCCAAGAGGAGTTAGATCTCTTCTTCGATCATCTCAACAATCAATCCTCAACCATTAAGTTCACTATGGAAAAGGAAGTTGATGGTTGCCTCCCTTTCCTTCATATTCTTATTTCAAAGAATAGTGACGGTTCCCTCTCCCACCAAGTGTTTCGAAAGAAGACACATACGGAAATGTATCTTCATGCTAGTTCCCACCATTTCTCGGCTCAAAAATTGGGTGTCCTCAACACCCTTACCACTCATGCCTTAAGAATCTCTGATGAAAAGAGCTTCGAAAAAGAAAAATCCCATCTCCTTAATGTCTTTGTTGAAAATGGTTCTGGTAGATACCTAGGTCAGAAAGCTTTCCTCAATGCTGCTAAGAATGCGTTAACTAAAAGAGAACCAAAAGAGCGAGTCCCAGGTGTCCATCTTCCGTTTGTGCAGGGGACCACTGATAAGATTGCGAGGATTCTTAAGAAGCATAATGTTCCCTCAACCATTAAACCCCTTAACACCATTCGTAAGTCCCTCAAATTAGTGAAGGATCCTATCGACCCTAAGGACATGAAAGGGGTTTATATTATCCCTTGTTCCTGTGGGACCCCCTATATTAGTGAGACTAGATGCTCCATTAATCAAAGGATTAGTGAGCACGCAGCTGACCTTAAGCATAGGAGAACCAAGTCTTCTGCCTTAGCAGAGCATGCAGAGAAAACCAAACATCATGTGTGTATAGAAGAAGCCAATGTTATTGCTAGAGTTTCATAGTTCCATCACCACAAATTTAGGGAAGCTCTTGAGATTGAAAAAATGCTGAGAAATCTCAATAGGGAGGACGGCTGGAAGATCAGTAGTTGTTGGGTCCTAGCCCTCTCTTCCTAGTAGTTTCTTCTTTTCCTCCCCTCCCTCTTTGTACAACATGTTCTAGTTTTCTTTTTAGTTAGTTTTTTTCCCCTTGTGATCCCGTAACCTTCTCTCTTTGACCTTTTTTCCTTGGTGGGATTGTCTTCATAGTATGAGTTTTTTAATAGCATTTAATTTATTCTTAATTAATAAATGAAAAATAATGACTTTAATATTAAAATCATTCTATTTTATAATTAAATAAACAGGTTAAAACAATTAATATACAATTAAAATTATAATATTAATGATTTATTCTACATAAAATAACCTTAATAATAAAAAAAAAAAATAATTAGAAATTGGGGTTTTTAATTTTAAATAAACAAGTTAAAACAATTAATATACATTAATACTTATAAACTATAAATGATTTATTGTTAATAATGTAAATACGTTTATAATATAGTATATATATATATATATATATATAGAGAGAGAGAGAGAGAGAGAGAGAGAGAAGAGAGAGAATAAAATCTAAATGAATAAAAGTGGTTAACACCTTTGACAAAAAAAATCATTGTCCCACGATCTTTAATGTAATAACTAACTATTAATTTAATAATTAATGAATTCCATATCTTTAACTTATTTTAATTTTTAACTTTTAATTTAAATATAGTTTTGCCTCCTTTCCCTGGGTCTAGTCCATCTAGCCATTTCTTGGTCAAACTTAGCCGTTAGTTAGTCAACATAGCTGTTACCTAATCTAAAATTATAGCTGTTAGATTTTCTGCGCTATCTATTTAACATGTAATCTAGATCTGATTCTTCAACTTGTCCTGACGATGAACCACACTGGTTGGTTCGAAACGCATCGACAAATGAAATATCATGTGATTTATGCCAAAAAATCTCTCATAACATTAAAGTGTGTTTGTGCACACGCATATATGTGTGCATGCTTGTGTATTTGTTATTTTTTTTATATAGATATTCCCTTTAGCCACCTCTACTTGGTCTTGGGTGGATATTATTTGTTAATTACACCTTCTAGTCTCCATTTCATGCAGAAAAACTATCTTAGGGATAAATTACCTTGGGTTATATAATTTTCCTTTATTTGGGTGATTGTGCAAATTGAATTTATTTATTTTATTTGGAAACAACGCAATGATGTGATATTTAACAAGCATGGGCCTACTCTTGTCTTTTCTATGGTATTGCAAGGCATTAGATCATGCAAATTTATCTATGTAGATTATAGTACAATTACACAAGGTCTCAATGGAGATGAACTAGCTTCAACAATTGTTATTACTAGGGGTATGTCGCACTTACGTTGAGTTGAGATTCAACAATCCCTCATAAACTTTCCTTAACATAGTTACAATAGAGAAAGCTTATCATAGGGCTAGAAGATTGGTTAGACAATGGCAAGAGTAGGGCCATAATCCACCAACTCTTGCTGCAAAAAGTGAGGAGTTTCCTTTTGTAGCCCTTGTTATTCACAAGGAGCTCAAGCTCCCTATGGATAGTAATGGATGTGATACACACCTTGAGGAGCCTCCCATGGTCACTAATTAGGGCTTTTGAATGATCATAATGAGCACTCACTTAATGCTAGTACTATGATTTTTTATTTTTATTTTCAATTGGAATGAGAGTTTGTATTAATGGAAAATATGTGTATAGAGAATAGCAGATACATCACCAAACATCCTATTATCATGTTTCTTTCTAGTTTCCTTAAACATTTTTCAAATCATGACGCTACTTCAAAATTCCAACAAGATAGTACCTCAAAAATAGAAAAACGAAAGGTGAAAAAAATTCCAAAATACATCCAAAATCCTACATACTTCAACTTCCATACAACTTACACATTATGTGCAGGGGACCCTTCCTAACATGATCCCATGTCATTATCCATAGTTGGTTCATTTAAATTTCGGATACGAAGATGAGGAGAGCTAGCCAAGATGTTTGACAAGGATGGTTCTAAACGTTGTTATCCTAGAGAGAGCTTAAAGTTCCTCCATTTTTTTGCGAAAGGCCAAGATTTTATTCTCTACTTTCTTTATTAAAATATGATGTTCTAACATAATTTATATGGAATAATTAATGTTGGAGATCAACCAATTGTGGTTTAATTGAAGAGATTATATCTCTTCCTGCATTGACTTCAATTGTGCTTGCAAAGTGTCATGCTCAAATCCCATATTGTTACTCCTCCTCATGATTATAGAATTGTGCCCACTTGGAGTCTGCTCCACCAACAAATTTCTTTGATTGAGATGATTGGTTTGACCACCTATTCCAAAATCCCCCTTCATGGCAAGTTGAATGGCACAATTATAATAAACACTAGCACAAAATGTGTTAAAAGGCATCGCTCCAATATCATAGTTTATGTTGCCCTTGCCTAGGTATACTTCATTTCCTTCCTTTTGCTTTGAAATGTCACAAAGGTAGGTGATATCTCAGCTTAGGATTCTTGAGAAATCATGCCTCCACACTTCATATAGTGTGTTGGAGTTGTGATTAGACCATAGATAACCAGAGAGGAAAGCACCCTGAAGAGAGAAGGAAACTTGAAATGAAGAATCACCAATAAATGCACTTAGGTTAGATCATATTGGAGCTCTAGTGAGTGGCACCTTGGTGCTCAAGAGGATTTTCACTCTTTCATACTAATTATTTCTACCCTTCTCTTACCACTTTTTCCTTTTGAACGCTTCCTATGTGCATGATATCAATAGCTTAAAGCAAATATAATCCCATTTTCACCCATAATCATCCAAATTCATCATGAAGAAAAGTGAATACTACTTATGCATTCCATTATTGGGCTTGAGAATCCTCCACTTGATAGGGAAATAATTGGAGCTTCCAAATGCGATGCACTGGAGTTTGAAGCCCCCTGTGTGACCTTCTATTGCATGCGATGAATTTGGAGAAGAACCATTGACCAAGACCAAAGAAACACTTACATCCCTTTCCTTCCAAAACAAAGATTACTATGTTAGTGTGCTAAGCAGTTGTGCATTATCCATTATCATCTCACAAGTTGAATCTAATGTGTGCAAAGAAAATGAGGCATAGCTTCCACGTTGTCGCCCTTTACCACATTTCCAAATCAATCCAAAATCGGATAATGGATCTTCCCCTGAGAGAAAAATACAATGAGGAGACCTTGTTGCAACAATCACACTTGCTACCATGATTGGTTGCTTAATACCTCATTTCACACCCTACTCAAGATGTATTAGGAGGTGTTTATTAAGTGGAATTGCATCCACTTTGCATGGATATACACTTGGTGCATTGTAATGTTTATTGTTCTTTGATTCCACAAATGGTCCCTTTGGAGAGGGGGACCTTGATTTTTAAATTCCATAAGGGGGGGCCATGAGACTTTCCCAATGACCCTCAATTCACACATATTCAATTTAACCACTTCCATTACTTATGCTTCTTAGTTACTTCCTAATATGCAAAAATGATATACTTTCATGGAAGGAAAAAATGAAGGATTTTTTTTATCCTTTTCATTATACTTTTCAACCTATTTTCATGTGGGAGTGAGTTAGCTACTAGATGTTGAATATGGAGTTTAGAATCTCCTATAACAACCAGAGAGAAAAAATGATGTTCTTTTACTAATATAATCCTTGAAGCAATGCATATGCTTTCACTTGATTGTTTGAGATGGATCACATTCCCTAAACATAATATGGTTCAATGTTTAACTTAAGGAAAAAGATAACTGATCCAAGTGGATATTGGTGACCACCCACTAATTCCACTTGGATCCCCTCTAGTGCTTCTTTCAGTTTATTCAGTTTCCTTAATTATAGCACAGTTTACTATTTTTAGTAGTTTTTCGGGTCCTAAACTTCCGGAGTCGTTTTGAGGCCCTAAACGACGTTTTTTGGGAAATCTACCGCCAACGATTTTTCTACCTAAAAATCATCTTTTTCGTCGTAGTCCTCGGAGAGATCTTTCCAATAGGCTATCATGCATGTCAAACGGAGATAATACGACCAATTCGCGACCCTGGGAAGTTGATGTACCAACTTACCCAAAAACAGAGCCCACAATTTGGTGTTTCATCTTCTAGGGTTAGGTTTTGGAATGCAAAGGGTTTTCCATTGTTTCTCAACAATAAATAGGCCTTCGAGCCTCATTGTAAGATAGTTCAGAGGCATGTAGCCACACATCTCTTTTGAGAGATAAGCTACCATCGCCCTAGCTGGTTTATTTCCATTTCTGGTTGTAAGCATATTTTAGTATTTTCCATTAATGAAATGAAGTATTATTTCCGTTGCATCTTTGTGTATACGGTTATCTTTGTAATTTGTTGCGTTCCTGTTTAAGTTTGGATCAATAACCCCTCACATTCCTACCACCCCTAATTATTCCATTTTTTTATATAACTATATATTACATATTATGTATGAGCATTTTAACTTAATTCAGTACAAAGATGGAGTACTTGTCTTTGACTAGTGTTTCAAATCTTTGTGGTAGATTACATTTTGTCACCACCAAGGATTACAATTTTGTTTTAGGGTCTGATGGTAAGCCACAGTTCGTGACTAATCTGTTCTAGTCTGGCAATGACAACAGAAAGGTTTTGGATCCAATTAGGCCTACGGAGGTCTGGCTCCTCTATGATGACATTTTTTTTACTTTTGTGGTTGTTCTCTTTGAATGGGATTTCCATCACTCTCATCAACTGAAACCTAAATCAAAAGTTCGATCTCATATAGAGAAGGTGTGACTCTTTTCCCCTGCTCAAGTTTTTTATGACAGTGAGGTATGGTAGTCAATCGGGGTTGTGGAAGCTATAAGTGAAATTACCCTTCTATACCCTTCGACAGATCCAATCAGAGGCAAGGGGATGGAGCTTCTATAGGTAGCTTATATATGGTGGTCCCACCCTTTTTTCACTACATATATAACTATATAAATCTTCTCAATGTTGGCTAGGAGACACGACCTTCATCAGATCAAATTTGTCCAAAATAAGGTTCTTTCCTCCAATGATGGGAAGGATGTAGAAATTTTGAATAATATGACACTTATTCACAGAGATTATCCTCATTATACACCATTTGCGGAATCATGCACAATACATAACCTCCTCTACATTGATCATCAATTTGCAGTATTAAAGAAACAATTGCATGCGCACATAGAAGCATCAATCACACATAGCAACACAGTATGTACCTGGGGAAAGCATAAAGCTGAAAACCCCCAACTATCTGTATATTATATTGATTGAGAACATGTAACAATACATAGTACAATACTCCTCACAAGTACTCAGTACTATCTCCACCTGTTACACACAAACTAGCTCAGATATGAACCAATCACTGGCTCAAATCTCCTCCGCTGCTTGCCTGCCTCCACTGCGCAATCCTGCATGAGAATAAATGAGAATGGCTGATACAAACTCATATTTCCTTTTTCTATACCGTGCAATCTTCATTGGAAATACTCAATCCATTGATTGTGCAAATCTCATGCACAACTATAGTCACAAGTGATAGTTGTCTTGCCCTTTCACTCATCTCTAACACTTGTCTCCATTGAACTGTCCATGCACTGAGTTAAATGATGTATTCTTTAGTTGATTTATGAGTTAATAATTACTGAATTAATTAAGAATTAATTCACACCACTCATCACTTAGTCTATTGATCATTTAGACTAAATACAACTAGTTCAACTAAGTCAAATTGAACACAACTCCATCAAATCCTGATCCAACTCCACAGAACTCAATCACTGAAGTCCTAACTGAAGTCCTCCATGCAATATCTCAAGTAACCCATAAGAAAAACATATTTCCTTCTAGCAGCTACATGTGCCACATCTGTAGCTCGAACTGAAGTGCTCCAAGAGAATAAGATAATGTTTATAGTCTAAATATTATTAAGAGCTAATAATATTCGACTGTTCTATTTTTAGCCTGGCAATCTAAAAATAGACTC
>APFE030452795.1:59607-72489 GCA_000404065.3 Pinus taeda | reverse complement strand
ACAGATCCTCCATCTTGAGTTTCCACAACTCAAAACTCTGACCATTGAACTTCTCAATCTCTATCTTTCCGCTGCTCGTCATCTTCTTTCACCGCCAGAATTGATCTCGCAGATCTCCCACTGAACAGGGTCTACCACAGGCCCGAGCGAAACCCCTCAGCAACAAAGGCGTTCCCTTGAAGCCAAAACAACTCCGATACCAATTGTAGTTTTTAACCCCGTACAGAAATTACCTACATATGAATTATAAATCACAGGAAAAAATAAAAATGTGAGAGCATAACACATAAAACACATATACACAGAGATTTCCCACTGGATCCCAAAACTGGGACTACCAGCTTGATTTTTCATTATTTTCCTTTCAATGTTACAATACATATTTAAACATGCCGAAGAATCCAATACCATGGACCGAAACTATCGCATCCAAAACCATGGAATGAAAACCATCGCGTCCAAAACCATGGACCGAAAACCATCGCGTCCAAAAAACATGTGCAAAAATCATGCACAAAACTATAGGTGGGTCCGCCCAACCTAACATAGGGTCCAAAGCCAAAATTTTCAGGGGCGCTACCCCGGACCCCATAAAGTGGGGCTACGGGTACCCTTAAAACCCCCTATTAACTATGTGGAAATAATATAACACAACCCAACACACCGGTGTATGGCTTCAATCGGCTGCCATTCACCTTTCCTGGGAAAGGATCTCCGTTCAATTTAACCAACTTAACTGCTCCACTGTCCATAATCTCCTTAATGACATAGGGCCCTAGCTAGTGCATTCTAAATTTCCCTGGAAATTTATCAAACTTGTTTCCATATAACAAAACCAGATCATTTACCTTAAAGGTGTGCAACTTAATGTGCCGATCATGCCATGATTTTTCACGCTGCTTTTGGACCTATTGGTGAAATCCAGCTAGAAATATTTCTTCCTCAAGATGAGCAAGCTATGCGAGGCTCTCTTCCAAGGCTCTGCGATCTGTCATACCTGTGATGCCGCTATGCGTAGACTAGGCACAATGTATTCCATGGGCATTACTACTTCAACACCATATATAAGCCTAAAGGGTGTCTTCCCAGTCAACTTTTTGCATGTCGTTCAATAGGCCCATAGTACTGCGGGTATACGCAAATTCCAATCACTTCACTAAGCATTGAAAACCTTGGTCAGTGCGTTCTCTAGTACCTTATTGAATGCTTCCATCGTCATGTTAGCCAATAGGTAATAACGCGTGCTTTTCTGGTGATACACCTGAAATTCCTCTGTCAGCGTGCCGATTCTTTCATTCAAAAAGTGCGTACCACGATCATTCATCAAAATATTTGGATAGCCAAATCGCATCAGTACATACTCAAAGAGAAAATTTGCAGTGGTCATGCCTGTGTAGTCCTTCATAGGTTGTGCCTCCTCCCATTGAGTCAAATACTCAGTTGCAGTGATAATGTACCATGCTCATATCTTCTTCCCTTGGGGCTGAATGGGTCCCACAAAATCTATGGCCCATTTCTTGAAAGGTTGTAACATTATCTATGGGTTCAGAGGCAGCTCGTCTCTCCGCGATGCCCTGTCAGTCCTTTGACACACATCACATGCCTTGCGGTAAGCTTTTGAAGCTTAATGGAGGGTTGGCCACCACAATCCTGTGTGTAGAATCTTTGGTGCGGTCGGCCTTCCTGCGTAGTGCCCTCCGGCAGCACCCCCATGAGCATCCGCAAGGATATTGCTCCTTTCAAACTCCCATACATATCGTCATAATACTTCATTAGACCCCATTTTGTACAAATGTCTGGAAAGGACAGAAAATTTTGCCACGTGCACCACTAACTCCTTTTTCTGTTAGATGGTGTAGCCTTCCAGGGCAGTTCCTATCATTAGGAAGTGTATGATGTCTTCAAAGTGACCATCTGTGACGCGCACTGCAAAGAGATGTGCATCAGGCAATCTCTCCTCCAAATTAGTGGGATTTTCCCCTGTTTAGATGCGTGACAGATGGTCTGGTCCCGCATTCAGTCGTCCAAGCTTCACAATAACTTCAAAATCATACTCATGGAACAATAACAACCACCTATAGATTCTCCCCCCCAACATAGGCTTATTGACCAGGTATTTCAATGCAGAATGATCCGTATACATCTTATAATGTCCACCCAACAAATAGTGTTTATACTTCTAGGGCACGTATACCATGGCTAATCCTTCGTGCTCGGTGGTGGAATAGTTCTTCTCAGCCTTGGATTACCTCCTGCTTGCAAATGCTATAGGATAGTCCAATTCTACTCCACCAGCCTATATCAGTATTGCTCCTAGTGCTATACATGACGCGTCTACATGTACATGAAACTCCTTCCTTCTTCGAATCCGAGAAGACTAAAATCGATGCGGTGACCATTTTTCCTTTTAGCACATCTAAGCTTTTATGACAGTCCTTGATCCAATAGAACGTGACATCATTTTTCAACTTCTCCATAGGTGTGGTGATCTTAGCGTAGCCCTTGATAAACTTCTTGTAGTACCCAGTATGTCCCAAGGTTGCAGCCACTGTTTCACGCTCCTCGACACCTCCAAGATACTTATCGCTACGCTCTTCATGGGATCTACCATCAGTCCTTGTCTACAAACCACGTGACCCAGCAGAGTCCCAAAAGGAACACAAAATAGACATTTCTTCAGATTAAGCACAATCTGGTATCTTCAACAATTATCTAGCATTAAGTGCAAACTTGCCACATGGTGTTTTACCAACCCAAACATAGTTCAGTCATCAAAGTACACCTCCAAAAACTTATGAATGAAGTTTTTGAATGCAGCAATGACTACGCGCGAAAAAATCGCAGGCACATTGTATAATCCAAAAGGCATTACAGTGTACTGAAAAAATCCCCATTTAGTTGCGAAGGTCATCTTGCTTCTATCTTCAGGCACAATTTTATTCTGATGGTACCCAGAAAACCCATCAGTGAAGGAGTACGCTTCCTAGCCACCTACATTATCCAATACCTCATCAGTGAATGGAGTAGGGAAAGGATCATGCATGCAAGCATCACTTAACTTCCTGAGATCTATGCATATCCTTATTTCATCCTTATGCTTCTTTTCTTGTACCCCCATTGGGCTTACCCAATCAAATTCTTCTATGGGCTCAATGATGCCTACTGCGAGCATCTTATCTAACTCTAAGCGGACCTTCTACTTATACTTCGGATTGAGATAGTAATGTCTTTGCTTAAACGGCTTCGCGTAGGTTTTAATGTGATCTTTATAACGCTCATGTCTCCTATTATCCCCTTCAACTCTGTAAACTTGGTAGGGAACAAATCCTAGTATTCGTGGAGCAATTCAACAACCTTATCTAACGTTGCGTCATCCCAGTAATCTCCAATATTCATGAATTTGGGCTCTGCCTCCTATACCAATATTTACCTTTTTAGTCTTCAGCGGCGCGGTTATATTAAGATTCTCAATTGGCAGTCCCTTGACCTTGTGGTGACCCTTGGCTTTAGGAATATTATTCTTTCTTGGGTCCTTATCTTCTTCTTCAGTAGTCACGTTATACCATTCCAGCACGTGGCTTAACTGAGTAGTCCAATTGGGTTGAACCAGATCCAAAGGATCTTGCGGTATCCTAAAGATTGCTACTTTAACTTCTTGTAGCTCTTTGTTAATAGAGTCAAACCCATCTTCAAAGCTGAACGTCATTATGAATCCTTCCCACAGAATATCCTATTCGCCTGTGCAATGGCGGAGTTCATCGGGATGACATCCAAGGTGTGATAGAACAAGTACACCCATTTAGGTTGGGGCTTCGCTCCATAGGCCTTAGCCCATTTGGCTAAGTGTGCATGCAGATCATCCTTCTCGTCATACTTGTTTGTCATTTGTACCTTTGTCTTCCCAAAGCATGTTCTCATCATCCTCCTACACTCGCGTCAATAATAAAAACTACCCTTGTGTGTACCCTACCATCTCATGGGTGTAGTATGCAGTGCCCATTCCAAAGCCTTGAATCGTTTCTTCTCTGATACTTTCAACTCAAATGCATCCAAAAACACATCCACATCATTCAAGCCATCATAAGTGGGCAGACTTCTTACCTCTGATGACACACAGTGTAACAGCCGAGTCATCATGTTACAACTCAGCGTGGTTACGTCATGTAGCCAATTCTACTAGCACTCTAATTCTTCATCCGAGTCTGAGTTGTAGGAACTCTCGCAATCCCATGTAATTCATCCATCTACTGTTAGAATCACCCAATCTTGGTATGACTATGTTATCTTATATGTGTAGTCCAAATCGTCATCGCTTTCGTAATCGCAGACTGGTTTAGTATAGCGTGATCCTTCAACAGGATCTAGGGATACTATTATGTGAAGTGATTTCTTTTCAAATATCATCTTTCACTTCTTTAGGTTGATTACCCCATTCACGTTAGTAGCCCAATAAATGCCAAGGAGCACAGGATAGGGGTTACTGTCATCCACAATTTCTATTACTTCAAAATTAGCAGATGCGCTCGCACCTTCAATATCTATAGTTACTCCTTGCAGCCGTCTCATAGGGATGATCTTTTGCTGATTTGCCATCCTTAACTGAATCGAAGACCACTATAGCGTAGGTCTCCCCATCCGTTCCAAAGTCTACTTTGGCAAAACGTTAGTGTCTGACCCCAAATCCAGAACAAACTGATCCATTTCATATTCTCCAATCTGTGCGGTGAGTCTGTTTTCACACCATGTCCTTGTTTTATGCTTACCAATCTTCCCTACCATGCGTGGTTCACCCAGAGTGTTTCCAGCACATCTATTTATAAGTTCCTGTAACCCCTTCATAGCCTTGCTATCGCGCATTAGCTTCATGCAGGTCTCTAGAAAGGTTGTAAGCATAGAAGGGTCCATTTACTGAATAGGATTATATTGACTCCCTGAGGTAGATGCCTTAGCGAAGCTATTTTTTTCTTCAATGAATGTTTCATGTGCGCCCTCGAAATTAAACTCAGCCTCCTTCACCGGAGATTTTCAAACCCATGCGATGTCTTAGGGCTATTTCCTCTTATCATTGCTTATTGCAATTTCACTTTGGAGCATTATATTCACATTCGGATCCTCTTCGTGAGGCTCAACCCTCATCATCTGTAGGTTCTGAGACGGTTGTGGTGGTAGCACCCCTTTGTCGCGTATCCTCGCTATCAGTGTAGGATAGTCCTCTATCTCATGATCAAATTGAGTACAATATTTGCACGATGGACACGTTAGATTAGTTCATTCATGGGCATAGTGTCCTGGTCCTCCACAATTGTAACAAATCAGCTGTCCTCGACCTCCGCCAGGTACCCCTCTACCTCGGCCTCGTCTGTGCCCCTGAAAGCCTGTTCGTGCCATCCTAACACTCTGGTTAGGAGGCAACGTTTCTATGTGAGTTGTATAGGTGGGTGTTATATCCATCATAAATTCATAACTTCGGTAGTTGCACTCATCATTCCCTACCGACCTGCAAAAGTGGCAAAACAATTGTTGTGGTGTTTGTACAAACTTCTGCAGAAAATGACAGTTAACAGTCGTATGTTTCCCTGCTACTTGAAATATATCACACCACAACACAAGCCCCACACTCAATCCTACTTGGGCTTTCGACCTCAAAGGAACTGATCCTCCTCCTGCAATATAGTTCGCAAAGACTAGGTAGTGGTCTTAATCATGCCTCTGACCTTTACATTTCAGGCACCATATCTCTTCGCGCGCCTCCGGTAGGACTGTTTTTTCCTCCTTCAATTTTTTCATTTCGAGGAAACGATTTCACAACTGCGCATGGATCTGATGAACCCCCAGATTCAGATATTCCATTATTGTTTCATGCATTCTTATTGCAATATCGAAGGTCTCTACCTGAGTCATAATCTTCTATTGTGACAGTGCAACCCTTAGGTGAGGCAGGAAAGAAGCCACAAACCATTCACGGTGCTATCCATATGTTAAGTTTATATTAGCTTCGCATATTTTACACTTCAATCTCTAATCCAATCCCCAAGGTGTCTCGCCTAGTTTCATCACGATTTCCTTGAACCCCACAATCGAGTGTGCCTCAGATTTATGCCTACTGAACTCTTTATTCAGCGCGGTCTGGATCTCTTCCAACCCACTGTTTGGGTTATCATTAAAGTACTTTATGTACCTAGTTAGCGCACAATCTTGTAAAGCACTAACCAATGCTGCCTTCTTCATGTGATCATTTGTGACGCCCTGAGCTTCCCATACAAATTTTACAATGAATGAGAACTAGTGTAGGTCCTAATTTCCCAAGCCATTAAACAAAGGTAGCTTCTCTGAGTTTGCCATGTTGAACTGTGGTGGAGGTGGTGGTGGTGTGGGCGAAGTTGTAGGGGGCGATGGTGGTGAAGGTGGAGGTGGTGTGGGTGGAGGTGGTAGTCACGGGAACCCTCGTTTTATCAAATGAACTGTACTTCACAAAGAATCTTGCGCTACTCCCTCTTCATCACTCAAAGAAGGTGAAATCAGTAGGCTATATTCGGGACCCTTTCATTCTTTGTTCCTGTAAGTATTTCCACTTCATGTAGCTTCGAACATCAAGGTAGCTGCATAACCTATTTTTTGGACAATAACATCTTAATCCAAGTATTTAAAGAATTCAAGTACTTATCTCGCGGACCTTTGAAAAAGCGCCACTCCACCTCACTGTAACTAACTGAGGTATCGACCGCGAATCCTGTCACAAACCCCCCTATGATATGATCAAGCCAATGATCAACAACGTAGGCGATCTTATCCTCAGAGGCTTCCAGTCTTTGAACTAACTCTGGGGTCCAGAAAATAGGACCGTCAAGCCTCCACCTTCCTTGGCTATCCTCTAGCTTCATGATCCACTCTTATAACTAAACTAGAAAGGAACAGAAAAATATCTCGTGGATTTCTGTATATAGGTACCTGCCTAGCCACTGTTCCTTTGTCAACCATGGATTTCTGTTCTCCTGTGCCGCAAATTCATGGATCTTCCTATCCAAATAGTATTTGACCTCTTTCTTAGTTGGATTCCAGTGATATGACATCACACATATCTCATGCAGATTCTGGTCCTGACAATGGAACCATTTGTTTGCTTTGTGGGCCCTGGCCCAGGTTCAACATTAGGTAGCCAAACAAATCCCTACATTACTGGCCTTTTCGACATTAGCCCGTGGAGCGTGGACTGAAGTCTCACCCAAAGCAGTATGGGGGGATGTTGGAACCAAGTTTCCACACCTTGAGATGGTCGTGATGTCGGTTTATACCCTCTTGCCATGCTTTTGCGCAGGTTGCTTAAGCCTTAGGGATCTGCCAGTCTGCCCTTTATTCTGCCCTTCAGTACCTCCACGAAGGTGGACGATTGACCTTCATGCAGCCTTAACCCGTGGTCTAGGTACTTTTGCACAGCTATGACAATGTAATGTATAGGTTCCCAAGTTATCTTAAGTGTTTACTTATCTTACTAATCACTCACAGTTAGCATTAGGTTAACTGAAATCCATACTTGCATTCAATTAACCAATACAATCACGTATATTTGAACATCACATAAACATTATAAATTAAACCCAAAATGCAATATAATCAGATGCATCAACAAGAACTAAATAAACAATAATTGTAGAATACTTCTCTTTATTGATATCTTCTAGTTTACTATAGCGTCTATCTTCCCTGCGCACATAGCTGCAAGGGTCTGCGCACTCAGCTACAGACTTCCACTCTAAGCCTTTGCGCACTCAGCTGTAGAGCCTCTACCTATGCTAATACCCAAGAACACTTAGACTTCTCTACCAAAAATCTAATGCTTAACACTTCACCACTTAAAGCTTACTTACTTAGATCCTTTTTATATAATCCCATGGTCCGTGGACCATAGGTAGATCTTTACAGTGGAATTTACACTTTACAAAATAATGGCAGACAATTCTTTATGAATCTTGACACCTTCGCACTCTGTGACCACAAAATGTGGAGAGTTTACAACTTTATTACAAAATTGTCCCAAAACATGGGATTTTAGCCCCAAAACTGTCCTTGGGGGAACCCATTCCCAACACCAGGAGATATTTTCCACAACATCATGGTGGAAGAGGACAAATTTACAGTGCTTAGGAGGCATGGAAGGTTGGGTATGTTGGATAGAGTATTCCTTGAATTTATGCATCATTGGATAATAGGCAAGTTGATCATCAAGCATCTATTATTGAGATGGAAGGTAAGATTTGTGATCAAGTTGTTTCTATTTTGATTGACCCTAGATCTAACTATATTTATATCAATCCTGACCGGGTCGATAAGTGTTTCTTGAATAAAGAAGTGCATGCAGAGTCTTGGTCGGTGTAGTTGGCTATAGGCACAAAGAAAATAGTTCATCATTGGATGAGGTCTTGTGTATTTGAGCTAAACAGTATGTCTACATCAACACATCTAAATGTTCTTCTGTAGGGATCATAGAATATGTTTTCGGGTATGGATTGGTTTCACATTCACAAGACTAAGGTAGGTTTCCATGATAAGGCTATTGAGTGTTTGGATGATGATGGAGAGAGGATAATCCTGCAAGGTAAGAACAAGCCTACACCAGTGATAATGGTTACAACTATGTAAGAAAAGCACAATAACATGAAAGGGTGTGCATTATTTGTAGTTCATATTTCCAGTGACAAATGGAAGGATGTTGAGGATGCAAAAGTATTTAATAGGCTTCCAGTTTGATAGCAATTTGAGGATGTGTTTCTAGTAGATATTTCAGAGTTACCACCTTAGAGGGAAGTGGAATTTTCTATTTAGTTAATGTTATGATAAACACTAGCATCGAAGGAACCTTACAAGATGGACACTCCAAAATTAGTGGAATTGAAGTTGCAGCTTAAGGAAATGATTGATAAAAGATACATTAGGCCAAGTGTATCGCCTTGGGGTGAACCAATATTTTTTGTGAAGAAGAAGGATGGTACTCTCATGTTATGTATTGATTACAGGAAGTTGAACAAGGTGGAAATTAAGAACAGGTACCCTTTGCTATAGATTGATGACTAGTTTGATCAATTGAAGGGAGGAGCAGTGTTCTCAAAGATCGATTTGAGATCAATATATCATCAGGTACACATCAAAGGAGAGGACATATAGAAGATCACTTTCTATACCCGTTATGGGCATTATGAGTTTGTTGTGGTTCCTTTTGGTTTGAATAATGCTCCATCTACTTTCATGTGTTTGATGAATAATGTGTTGCATCCTTATTTGGACAAGTTTTTGAGAGTATTCATTTACGATATATTGATACATTCTAAGAATGAATAATAACATGCAGAACATCTAGCTACAATGTTGCGATTACTAAGAGAGCATGAGTTGTATGCCAAACTTAGTAACTATAGTTTATTTCACATAAAATTTCATTACTTGGGGCATGTTGTTTCCAAGGAGGGTATAACAATGTGCCTAGAAAAGATTAGAGCTATCATAATGTAGGAAATTCCTAGGAATCTGGATGAGGTTAAATCATTCATGGGATTAACTGGTTACTACAAGAGGTACACCAAGACATTCTCATGGATTTGCTATCCTATTACATCTTCACAGTGGAAAGGATAGAAATTTTAAATGGACATAGGAATATACAACTAGTTTTGAGCAGTTGAAGCAATTGCTTACAATCACTCAAGTTCTAAAAATTGCAAATCGAGATAAATATTCTGTTGTATGTACAAATGCTTGCAAGAGAGGACTTGGTGGAGTTATGATGCAGGAAGGACAAAGTAATATGCTTTCTAAGTTTAAACTTCTATGATCTATATTAATCATAACAAATTATTTCGGAAACAATCACATAGGATCAATTTCGTCGACGCGTTTCGAACCATCCATTGTGGTTCATCTTCAGGACAAGATGATGAATCAGATCCAGGCATTGGCAGAGCAACTGACTAGCCGTTAGAAAAAACAACTAGTTTGACTAAGTTATTTATTTTCTATTTTTTATTATTTTATTTCTATTTTTGATTTTAATTTGTTTAATTTTAATTAAAAAGGATTTTAATTGTTATTATTTATTTATTATTTTTTTTTTAAGTTAAAATGCTATCATAAATAAGTAAATAAAAATGTATAAAAACGAATAATAATTATAAAAACAAAACAATGAATTTAGCCCTTTATTAATATTAATTACTATTATAATATATATATTATTTATCCAATAAAATCATAATATAGAAATTATTTAATTTAATAAATTATAATGTAAACATTATTTTAATTTTGTATTATAATATAGATATTAAATTTAATTAATATATATATATATATTATATATATATATATATATATATATATATATATATATATATATATATATATATATATAAGAGATCAGGGCAAGGATCCAACACCAGTTGATGATCCAACCATCATCTCTGTTAAGATTAATGGGCCTTTTTTCAATTTCTAAGGTCTCTCTGAATTTACGATGATGAAAATGGTCAACCCTAGCTATGACTTTAGCCTCTTCTATACATATGTGATGATTGGTCTTTTCTGCATGTTCTGCCAAGGATGAGGAGCAAGACCTCCCATGTTTGATGTTCATAACATGTTCACAAATCGTCTGATTTCTTGATCGACGAGTCTCTCCAATGTAAGGAGTCCCACAGGAACAAGGAATAATATAGACTCCCTTCACATCCTTGGGGTTAACCAGGTCCTTAAGAGTATGAAGAGAACTTCGAATAGTGTGAAGGGGTCTCAAAGAAGAAGGAATATTATATTTCTTCAGGATCTTTGTGATTTTCTCATGGTAAAGAGAAGTTAGAGTTATTTTTCCATCACCTTAACAATAAGTTATATTCCATAAAGTTCACCATGGAAATTGAGGTTGATGGTAGCCTTCCTTTCCTTGGCATTCTCATTTCAAAAAAGGAGGATGGTTCTTTCTCTCACCAAGTTTTCCGGAAGAAAACTCACACAGAGCAATATCTTCATGCAAATTCCCATTATTTCTTGGCTCAGAAACTAGTGTTCTCAACACCTTAGCCACTAGGGCTTTACGAGTTTCCGATGTTAATTATATTGATGATGAAAAGACCTGCCTCCTTAAGGTCTTTAAAAAGAATGGTTATAGCAAATCCCAGGGTCTGAGAGCTTTCCATAATGTGGAAAGAGGACCTAAGAAGGATCAATCCCAAGGATCAAGCTTATGGGGTTCATCTTTCTTTTATTTAGGGGACCCAGATAAAATCACAAAGATCCTAAAGAAATATAACATTCCTTCCTTCAGACCCCTTCACACTATTTGAAGTTCTATTCGTTCTGTCAAGGACCCGATTAACTCCAAGGATGTGAAGGGAGTTTATATTATTCCTTGTTCCTATGGGACTCCTTACATTGGAGAGATTGGTTGATCAATAAATCAGAGGATTTGTGAACATGCTGCAGACATCAAACATGGGAGGTCTCGCTCCTCAGCCTTGGCATAACATGCAGAAAAGACCAATCATCACATTTATATGGAAGAGGCTAAAGTCATAGCTAGGGTTGACCATTTTCATCATCATAAATTCAAAGAGGCCTTAGAAATTAAAAAAGGCTCATTAATCTTAACAGAGACGATGGTTGGAGCATCAACAGTGTTGGATCCCTGCCCTGCTATATATATAATATATAATTATTTATTTATTTTAATATCTATAATATCTAATATCTATTAAAATATAGATATTAATTGAATTAAATTATATATATAATAATAATAAAATTAAAAGTCTACATGATAATTTTATTAATAAATAAAATATTATTATATTAATTAAAAAATATCTATATTATGATTTTATTAGATAAATTATCTATTTATAATAATAATAAAATTAATAAAGGGCAAATTCAATTTTGTTTATATTTATATTCGTTTTATACAATTTAATTATTTATTTTTATAGATTTAACTTAAAAAAAGAAAAAGAAAAAAGAAAAAAATAATAAATAAATAAATAAGTAATACATATTAAAACAACTCAGACAAATATATAAAACCAGACACAAAATATATTGGCGGAAAAAGGCAGAAGCCTGATGCTTCCTCAGATATTATCTCTCTTATTATTCAAAAAAATTGAGTATAATGTTACAAATAAATAGATGAGAGATAGTGTTCTCAAGATAGTGCGTGCTATCTTAGACACCTCTGGTTGAGATAATTTCTCCTTTGGTTGAGATAATTTCTCACCAGACACACACCATATAGGATTACCTAAACTAACTCCTTCTTAGAAGAACACCAAGAGTTAGGCACAAATTCCTAACTTGGAATATTTAATTAATTAATTTATTTTTGGATTTATTATTGTTTTATGAGAGAGGCTAACATTCCCCCTTTCAATGATAAATCCAAAATAAGAACGAGGAACCATCTTCCAAGTTCTCATGTTGATCCTCAAAAGCATTGCCTGAAAAAACCGCCAAATCTGGATGCTGAAGAAACTGCAATATGAAGAGACTGAGTCAGCTGCATGACTGATTCATCTCGGAAGGACGCTTGACAACGCCATCATGTGCCAAGCTGCAAAAGGATCCAATTGTCCTTTGTTTGAAAAAAGCATCCGGTGTCCACTGACACAATTTTATGAACGCCCACTGGCGTATTTGCTAATGATGATCGCCCACTGGTTGAAGATGTCAAAAAACAACTCAATGTTTCTTTTGCTATGATGAAAGCTGCTCACTGCTGCTTTGGCTGTTGATCGCCCACTGGCGAATTTGCTGATGCTCACTGCTGATGACAAATGCCCACTGGTTGATGAAGATGCCCACTGGCTGCTTCACTGATGTTGTCGAGACTTTCAGTCTTACAAC
>APFE030452795.1:23361-59587 GCA_000404065.3 Pinus taeda | reverse complement strand
TGACAACCACTTGTCAATTTCATTGACATTTTCCCCCCTTTGTCAGCTGAAAGGAGAGACAATCTTCTCCAAAATATATTTGAACTCCCCCCCTTCAGGTGTAGGAGAGCTTCACTGTTGTACTCCCTTGCATGAGAGTACCATCATCTGTTCACTGCTGGTTGCACTATGTGTGATTGTAGTCGGTTGTAGAACTGAGACAATCTTTTGACTGTGGATGACCATTCCCAAGGATCAATCCATTCATAATGTATCTTCAATCTGGCTGATTTTTGTTGGTTGCGACATTTTTTTGAGGAATGATTGGGCTTGCTACAATGGCAACACGGATGGAGATCAAAACACTGATCTTCCATATGACCGATTCTTTGACAATGAGAACATTTTGGTTGGACATCAACTTCATGTTGCGTGCAATTTTGTTTGTCTACAACTTTCTCAGAACCTACTGAGGGGAGTGGTTCAAGAAATCCTGCACTCACGAACGTAATTGGCTTGGAATAATCTGGGATATGTAAGTTGGTGTCATCAGTGACATATCGTAAGCCTCGTCGATTCTTGTTATTTTGAATTTCTTCCCAGGGCTTGATGATGGGTTTGGAAGAAATTTGAATTTGATCATGAACAACTTCGACACTTGAAGTTGTTTGGATGAGTATTTGGAATCAACATCTCTATCTTCATCTGTATGGTTGAATGACTTGAAAGAAGCACTCTTTTGTTGTAGCTCATCTCTTTGTAGTTGCGACTCTAGTTGAAGAAATTCAATGGTTTCATGTGTTTGTTGTAGATGCCATGAAAGATCAGCAAGAGTTTCTTTGCTGAGGTGCACCATGTCTTCATCACTGGAGATGAGCAAACTGTGAAGAATGTGTAACAACTGAATATGTTGCACCATCTGAACTTGCTTACTTGAAATCAGGCTCTCTTGTAGATGTCGTGCTTTGAACTGTTGCACTTGATTTTGTTACTTGGATGACAGGCTCGCTTGCTATGGGACTTGAATGGCACACTCGCTTGATTTGTTGCTTATTGTACTTGCTGGAAACACTTGCTAGAGTTGTAGAAATTTCTTGCTTAAACTCTGGAATTCATGCTCGCTTGATGACGATTGTGTTGCATGAATGTTCACTTGCCTTATTTGATGACTTCACGCACGCTTGATGTCAATTTCAGCTTGCTTGATTGGTGTTAGAGTTGAACTTTTTTGGTTGCTTTGATGACCTTCACTCTGGCTCGCTTGAAAGTTTGAACCTTGTACAGTTTTGACACAAATTGCTTGAATGAATACTCACGCTCGCTTGCAGGAGATGTGAACTTGTTGTTTGTTTCATTTGGAGTTAAAACTCATGGACTCACTTGATTGTGCTTTAAAGGAAGGGTGTCGAACACTGTCGAAAATGCACCCAAAAAAGCTTACAATGATTTCAATGATTCACTACAATGAATTCAATTTGACTCAATTCAAGACTTAGGTGTCGGTTTCAACCGAGAATGCACCCTTACAATTCAATGTGATTTGAGTTTGATTACAAGTTCAACATTGTTGATGTAAACTGTGCGTTGAAATGTTGAAGTGTACAGATTCATTAACTTGAATGTAGTGATGTAGACTTTGCTTTGAAATACTGGAGTTTGCAGATTCATGAACTTGATTATATTGAGTGAATTTGTTTGTTGAGGTAGAATGCCGATGTTGAAAACTTTGATGAGTTGTTGTAGTGTTGATCTTGCAGCTATGTGGTGTGCTTGCTTTATGTATGCGATAGTAAATGAAATTATTGATGTGTCACAACTAGACACAGATCAAAAGGAAAAAACATGAAGCCATAAAACACATGCGCCATCAAACACACACAGTGTACCTTAGATCCCCTTCTTCAATTTCGGGCGGATCTAGGACACATCAACACCAAAAAAATGATATCTTTATTAATCACTGAGTACATCTGAAGCAATGATAATTCCAAGCTGACAACCCTTTGAAACAACTCGCCTTCAAAATCTGAATGGATAGTGACATGATCCCTCTCAAAGTAAAACAATACTTTGAATTACAAAAAAGAATTTCTCTCAAAGAATTCTACTTATCACTTTATCTCTCCAAAAAAAAATTTGCACCTCTGTTAAAAATTACCTTATTTCTCCCCCAAAAGAAAAATCACCTATTACCCCCCACTCACTTATCACTCCCAAAAAGTATATATTACATACCTTATCCATTTATTAACTTTATGATGACATTAAAAAACCTTACAAAATAATTTAATAAAACTTTACAATCGATAACGTGAATATTTCACTTCTGATGTGCAGCTGAAAACCACTCTGCTTGACGACGCAGTAGATGCTCAGTATTAGGTATGCTTCAAACCCTAAGCCAGGCCACTTCACCAACAACCTCCATATCATACAACTGCATGTTGGAGGTTTCCTTAGTCAGCAAGGATAATCATGCATGGAGTGTACTTCTTGTCTCTTACACTGCTGCAAACCCAAATTTGTAATTATCTGTTGAAAGATACAACTATTTTGATACATACCAAGGCCACTTAATTACAGTTTGAATTGAAAGTCACTAAAACAGAATCTTGTAGCTATTCGAGTTGAATCTGCAGGCAGATCTCCAATCATGTTCCACCAAATCTCTGCGCTCTTTTAGTCATTTGAACATTTGTAACTAATAATATAGCTGACGAATAGAAGTGAAAGGGAGTAACAATTCAGTTTGTATTTGTACCTTACCATCCAGGAACATGTACTGAATCGGAGATAACTTCAATAGGTCTACACTAAACCAAACTGCCAAACGTTTCAAGATTGTATAGTTGTAAAAGGCACCCACTTATCAAGTCTTCCAGAGACTTTCTTTCAGGGCTCTACTTGATTAGAAACTGTCAAGTGGCTTGAAAAAGGAACTTACAACTAGAGATAGAACTTTAGGATGGCATGGACAGTCAAAGGACATTTAAATATCACAAATAGTCTGCATATATTTTGCTTGTAAAATAAAATAAAAGATTTTGATGCTCTGAGCGGAGGTGAATGAAGATGTTTCACAGGGATGAATCTCTTTCCTAGAAAGTTTATTTGTGGTAATATGTAAAGTGAAGCATTTGGAAAATCTTGACATACAATAGTATACAGTTTTCTTCAGTGTAAAATTGTCAAAGAACATAGCAATAATAACAATATTAATAATAATTAAAATACTTTTTAATTAAAATTAAACAAATTAAAATAAAAATAGAAATAAAATAATAAAAATAGAAAATAAATAACTTAGTCAAACTAGCTGTTTTTTCTAACGGCTAGTTGGTTGCTCTCTTCATCTATTTATTTCAATGCCTGGATTTGATTATCTTGTCCTGAAGTGAACCACACTGGATGGTTCGAAACACGTCGACGAAATTGCTCCTATGTGATTGTTTCTGAAAGAATTTGTTATAAGTAATATGCTATCAGTCAAGGAAGGTGAATGAGCACAAGCATAAATGTGACTCATGGCCTTGCGTTGGAATCTACCATTCATGCATTAAAGATGTGCAGACACTATATTCTTAGTAGGAGGTTCATTTGGATGAGTGATCGCAGCAGGTTGAAGTACTTGTTTGACCAACCTAATTTGAATTCCAGGAAAACTAGGTGGTTGGCCATGCTTAGTGAGTTTGACTTTGAGATCAGGGACATTAAGGGTAAACAGAACAAGGTTGTAGATGCTCTTAGCATAAGAGTGCAGGTAAATCACATTGTAACAGTGAGTTCTTATAGGACAAACTTGTAGGAGAAGGTCTTGTAGGAATGTCAATAGGATGGCAGGTACCAACAACTTAAGAATAGGTTATAAAAATAAGGTATAGAAGATTAGGATGTGGATTATCATCTCACGACCAATGTTTTGGTCAGATTTATGGATAAGATATATGTGCCGAAGAAGAACGGGTTCAATAAGCTTATCTTGAGGGAATTTCATGTTATGCCATATTTAGGTCACCCGAGATATGAGAAGACATTGATATCGGTTAAGAAGTTCTATCACTGGTCAAACTTGAAGAAGGAGGTGGCTTGGTATGTTGCGAAATTTTTGGATTGTTAGCGAGTAAAAGTAGAGTGTAAACATCCAGGTGGTTTATTGTAGCTGATTTTGATTCCAAAGTGGAAATGGAAGGTCATTTCCATGGACTTCATTACAGGTTTTCCAAGGACATCGAAGCAACATGATTCTATTATGGTAGTGGTTGACATGTTGATCAAGGTAGCTCATTTCATCGTGGTTAATTCTATAAAATTAGCTAGTGACATAGCTCATATTTTCATCAGGGAGATAGTGAGGTTGCATGGTCTTCCTAAGAATATTGTATCTGACAAAGATGGAAAGTTCATTTCTACTTTTTGGAAGGATTTATTTGGAGGATTGGGGACAAAGTTGGCTTTAAGTACAACTTATCATCCACAGGAAGATGGATAGAAAGAGAATAGTTGACATGATCGTTAAGGACATGTTAAGAATGTATGTCATGCATCAACAATAGAAGTGGGAATAGTATCTTCCACTAGTAAAAATCACATATAATAATGCATATGAGGAGTCCTTGAATATGATTTTGTTTGAGGCACTTTATGGGTGGAGATGCAATACTCCATGAGTTGGAGTGATCTAGTGAACATGGTATTAATTGGACCAGACATGTTGGCACAGATGGAACATGAAATACATGTTATCAAGATGAATCGGAAGACAACACATGATAGGAAGAAGAGTTATGTAGATCAACAAAAGGTATTTAAGGAGTTTCAATTTGGCGAGCATGTGTACTTTTGCTTCAAGCCCCGAGGAGATCCTTGAGAATTAGATCATGTGCCAAGATGACTCCTCGGCATTTCCAGCATTGCGAGATGCTTTCGAGGATTTGACTAGTGGCTGAGAGACTCTCACTACCTACAATAGTGAAAATCCATGATGTTTTCCATGTTTCATTGCTTAAAAGATATGTGAAGGATGCTAATCATGTGATTGAATGATATGTATTGCAGGTGCAACCAGAAGGAGAAGTCCAGTTGGAACCATAGTACATTTTGCAGCGAAAGATGCCCATGCTCCAAAAGCAAGCAATCGAGCAAGTTAAAGTGTAATGGAAGCAATTTGGGCCCAATGAAGCTATACAAGAGATGGTTGATTAGATGTGGGTTATGTATCCTTCTCTATTCGCGGGTTGAATAGTTGTATTCTGATATATGCTTTGATGTTGTGTTTTGGTTATGACTATATATATGCATATGTATGTAAATACCACAATGAATTGTGTTATACAACTCCAATAAATGGTATGATGTTCATGTATGATGGTCGCGGTATCAACAATATGATATGATCTAAATGTTGCATCAAGTTGTGTTATAAAGCTCCATGGGAAGCATGTGTATTATTGGTTTATAAGTGTCATTGAACACCGAGGACGGTGTTACCTCAAGGGGGAGGAGTTTGTAATATCACTGGTTGATTTTCCTATGTAAATAAAAATAAGACGAAGGTCATGGGACACATATTCCAAGCTAAAATTTGGGTAAAACATAGCAATGGGCATCACTAGTGCTTAATAAATGGCTATGGAAATTAGAAAAGGCATTGGAAAAAGAAAAAATGGCATTAATTGGCATTTATTTATGAAATAAAGGAAAATAGGAGAAAAGGAAGACGAAGAGACACAAATATGCATGAGAGGAAAATTGAGGAAAAATGAACGAAAATGAAGAAAATAGAGGCCTCAATGATAGAAATATTTATGTGTATTAGTTCACAGTTTTTTTTATTAAAGTTCATTCTTTAGGTATCTCATTCATTCTCTCATTCTCTCATACTCTTGCACACTTAGAGCATCCCTGGAGCACTCTAACATTGACTTGGATTTGGACAAACAAGGCAAAGGGTGGTAGTAAAGCACAAGGGAATAGGTGGATTGACAACTATAGCTAGATTTGTTTGTAGGTAATGGGTTTCTATATGATTTCCTTACTAATATATGGATGCATGGTATATGCATGTGATTTTCTAGTTATGTGTTGCCATTGTCATGGAGGATTGCTTAGATTGACAATGGTTTTCACCTTGCCTTGCCATTTCCTGTATAGCTATGGTGTTGTGGGCTTTTTCCACTTGATTCTTCTCTAGTTGGTGCTCATGATTCTTTATGGATGTGGGTTGGAACAAACACTATGGAAGCCCTAGAACAACTTGGGTTAAGTTACTAGTATTGGAGCCTTGGTTAGGACAAATGCTCTAGAGGCCTTGGTGGGTTGAGTAACTAGTCCCTAGAGCTAGGTTGAACAAATTCTCTAGAGACCTGGAAGGTCATGGGTTGAGTTACTAGTTCATGGAGCCTTGCATAGCTTGGGTAGAGATCGATCTGGTTGGTGTTATTGATGTCCAATTGTGGAGGTAGAATCACTATGGAAGAGGGTTTAGGTGGTTTTTCCTCTAGAAGTCCTAGTTTGGTTTTGTGTTGTTTTATTACATGAGATCCCACATTCATGCTTGAAATATGGTATGGGGGTGATTGGATGAAAGAGATATTTTGGTTTAGCCATATATATGGTCAGGTGGTATGTGGAAGTCCTTGACTTGGTTGGTATTTTCATAGGTTAATAAGAGCTATTATTCTATTATGATTCATGTATATTTGTAGTGACTATGTTGGCCATATTATGCCTGAGTTTCCATGGTTTCTATGATGATTATTTGTTCGTTATATGTTGGTTTTGTAATATATGTTATTTATGGCTCCTATCATGAATAGTTTAGCTATTGATTGGTTGATGAATGCATGGACTTACAAATTTTATTGCAACTATTACGAGATGAAATTAGATCTCCTTGGTGAACCTTAGGTAAGTTTCACACTCCTATGATTAGATATCCATTCATGACCTGTAGTTTACATGTTCACCATATGTTTGATGAAATGGTTGGGCTTGTCTAGGTCAAGTTTTTTATTCAAGTTTGAATGTTTAGCTTGTTTTCATGCCTATTATGCTATTGAAAAGTCTCAAGTAGTTCTGGGCAGTGGTTTAGAGGTTGGCCTGAAATTGCGGCTCAGATATTAGGATTTCACCCTCTAAATTGGGCAAGTTGGGTGATAACTGCACTCAGGTAGTGTTGTTCATGTGGTTGAAGGTCTTCAACCACAACCATGCCTTTCCATGCATGTTTTTGGGGTTATAGGTGAGTGAAAAGGAGCCCCAACTTAGGGTTTGGTCACCTGCGATGGTTCTTTAGCCCTTGAGTGTCCTGTAGTCCCAAGGGATGTTGCGAGTTATCAATTTGTGGTCAGTTTATAGGCCCCACTTCCTTAAATGGGGCTTGGAGGTCACTTCATGTAATATTAATTCTTCATCTCATGTTTACGTTGGCATGCTATTAAAATTGGGTAAATGTGGGAGGGGTTGTTACATGGAACCAATAACTGATTTTCCCTTAGGTCTAGGCACAACCTCCCAAGCATCATTCTTGATGATGGAGTCATACTACTCCACCATGGCATCTACCCACACCTATTGGGGAACTTATTCTTCAAAAGAATATGGTTCAAAGTCAATCAACTCTGACATGAGTGTCATATATCTTATATATATGTCTAGTGATATCCTCTATCTACGCAAGGCACTAGGAGCTCCAACCTACTCCTGATCTTCTTGTACCAACCTACCAACCATCCTGGTTCTCTTCCTCCCATCTCTAGAAGGCTATGTGTATGTGGGTTCCTCCACTCAGTCTACTCTCTGCTCCTCCACATGTGGCTGCTCCACATCATCTTCCTGAAATGTCCTCTTTCCTTCGAGAAATATCTGACTTTGTGGATCTGACTAAGGCTCCTCCTTTAGAGATAGAAGCTCCTCCTTTGGTTGTATGCTCATCTCTTTCACTATATAACTCCTTATGGCTTTCTTCTAATCAAATATCACATCCCTCCTCATAAAAATCATACTGAGTGATGATTTGTACACTCGATAAATATGAGGTGTCTCAGTATAGCCTACAAATACCTCGTCTCTATAGTGGGCTCCAACCTTTTCCTGCTATTTTTGGAGACATGACAATAGACTATAGATAAAAAAAGTGAACGTGGGAGACATCTAGCTTCCTCCCAGTGAAATCCTCTTAAGATGTCATCATTCCAAGAATATTGTGAGGGATCTTGTTCTGTAAATAAACAACTATATTGCAAGCTTCTTCCCACAAATATAGTTTCAATCCTTGGTCATGCAACATTACTCTAGAAACTCCTACAATACTTTTTCCTCTCTGCAACCCCATTTTGCTATGGGTTGTGGGGTCCAATCAACTCCCTTCTAATACTTGCCTTGGCAAATAATTCTTTTAAGGCATTAGAAACATACTCTACTTCATTATCACACCTCATGGATTTAATTTATGTTCCAATCTCATTTTCAACTAAGGCTTTAAATTCAACAAACTTTGAAAAAACTCATATTTCTTCTTCATGAAATAGATCCAACATTTGCGGGAAAAATCATCTATGAAGATCACATAATACACGTGTTTTTCAGTTGAGACTATGGAAAATGGTTCATACACATCTGAGTGAACTAGCTTCAAGATGGATCCAGCTCTACTATCTTAGCCTTTAACATATTTTTCAAGAATGTAACCATTGCAAATATCATGTTGGTCAAGGGTGAATTTTGGAAGTCCAGTGGTGATCTGCTACATTATTTTCAAAGGTTCATGGTGTCGGTGTCCCATGCACCTATCCCAAAGTTGTCCAACATCTCGACCCTAAACATGTTCTTCCTTGCTACTTAATGTGGTGCATGCATCCACCTCTAGATTGTAGACAATTTTAACTCTAACACCATTTTTTTTTACTTGTCCAGTAGCAACATGCTTTAAATAAGCCTTGCCTCTACTAAACACCACATCACATCCTTTTTCTTCTAGTACAACTACAAGGTGAAGATGGGATCCTAACCAAGCACATACGTTACATTCTTTAGGTGAATATGGGATCCCGAATCCCTCATATGGTGACAGTTCCAATACCTTTGGTAATATAACTTCTATCATCTCCAATCTTTATGTGTAATTGTACACCCTTCTCCTATAAGCTGCTAAAGAACTCCTTATTTTTTTTCATATGAAATGAAGCACCAGAGTCTAAGCACCATGAAATACCTTGTACAGTACATGCCATGCATGCATCGAGGGTGAAATCCAACTTGAATTTTGATGTGAGAATAGCTCCTCTTGTTCCTGTTGTAGGCTTCTTACTGGATTTCTTGTGTGGACACTTGGTTTGATAGTGTCCATACTCATGGCAATGAAAGCATTTAATTTTACTGAGGTATTTCTTCTTGCCATTGTTTTGGCTAGATTCTTCCTTACTTTGGGCCTTCTTACCTTTGGATTTATTTCCTTTTCCTGCCAAAGTAAAGTTTTCTTCCTTATGAGTTCTGGATGTGACACCATATCTAATGTTTCTTGTAATCTCCTCCTGCATGAAGTCAGAAAAATTTCTCTCCAAATTTGGGAGCTTGTATCTTCCATTAATCGAATCATAATAGTTGTGCCAGGATTTTGAAGATGACTAAGGAGTGCCAAGATCACAAGTTCAGATGATGGCACATTCTCTCCAACTCCTCCAAGTTCATATCTGACCTAAGTGAATCTGGATAGGTATTGAACAATAATTTCATTTTTATTCATTCGAATGTTCCTGAGCTTATATTTCAATGCCAAATTCCTAACATCATCGTTTCTTTGGAATAGGTCTATGATGGTTTTCCACATTGAGTAACCAACCTCCTTTCGATGAAAATTTGAAACCACATGATCGCTTACTCCCTCTAGGATAATCCTCATGCCTTTAGTAGTATCTTTCTCCCACTGAGCCAACTATTGTGCATATGATGTGGCTAGTTTTGGAATATTTGTTTGTGTGTACTCCAATACTCCATTGTCATCCAACACAACTTCCATTATGTCTTTCCAAGAACACAAATTTAAAGTTCCCTCTAATGCATACTCAAGCCTTAATCCATTGAAATACATTGTTCCTACACCGAAGAAAATACCCACACCAAAAATATGTTATTAAAAATTTCATTATGAGTGGATCAAGAACTTGGTTTCTATGTAGTTTTCAATAGCTCCAATACCATATATAAATAAATTGAAATTTACAGCTCCTAATGAAATCAGATTGAAATTAAAAGACGCAAATTTCTTCTACTAAATTTTGTGGAAGGAAAATTGACAATGGAAACACATGAAATCATTCAATCATAATGAACATGATTTTTACTGGGGAACCCAAATGGGAAAAACCCCTCCTTTGTTTGTATTAAAGCTCAAACTGTACTACAATATTGATCTCCTCCTCCCATGTTTTCTCTACTCAATACTTAGGAAAAATAGGCCTCCTTATTCCTCCTATTTCCTTGCACAATTCCTACTCCTAAAGAATAGGGAAACTCCTATTTTATTGTGAAAATATCAAGAGAAATGTCTCACTTGCTCAATGAAAACTTTGTACACTCACTAGTATATAATAATCATTGCATTATGCCTTTTTTCTCCAACTTCAATAAGAAAGTCGAATTGAATGCACGATTAGGGCTATTTTTAGTAAATTGACTAGTTAACTAAGAGATCAGTGAGTTAACAATAGTTACAACTACTCAACTAAATTCATACCGACTCTATTATAGACTAAAGGTTAGATAAATGAGTTTCACTAAATATAACTCCACTAGATAGCTAGATCTTAGGAATCAACTCATGCACAACTCTACTTTTTTCCCACAAAATCAAATTGGCTGACTTAATTGAGTGATTTGGCCATGTCACTCCTACTAATGTCTTGACAACTTATCCTTCTAAAGTGGAAATTTAAAATTTCTTCATTTGACTAAGGCACAAGTCAAATGAAGCATTTTCTTGCTACAATTTACAATAATTATGAAATATTGTTAATTTCTCATGTTTCTAAGTGTTTAGATACAACATCCTATATATATGAATGACACTTATAATGAGATCATCTCATAGGTGAAAGAGAGGGAAATGAAATTGTGATTTCATGTATAATAGAAGTACAATATACAAGTATATCTTCAATTGTAGAGAATTCACTTCTCATTCCTTCCCCTTTTCCTCCCTTGACTGACTCACAAATTGAGATCATTTGTGAAGCAATGGATGGCCTAGTCTAGTGATACCTTTTCACCATGACAAGGTTCTCTTTTTACTTTATCCTCTCTTTTCTATGATCCCAACATCTAAAAAATGATAAGAACGCAATAATTATAGTCCACTTTGAGGAGGAAACCTGCTTTTACAATAATACAATGACAAGAGAATATTTGATGATCCTAATACTAGGTTTCCTTAGTATATATATAGGAGACAGATGATGCAATTATAATAAAATGGGACCATGAGGGGTTCTAGCCTACATAACAATATAAAAGGAAAAATGTAATCAATGAATATGTATGGATTAATAAGGGGTTTTTGGGTTAACAAAGAGCTTATATAAGGCTTAACATGCCCCTCCCCTTCAAACAAGTGTTGTGCTCAACACTTGAATATGTGGGTGTTTCTACATGAACAACTCATCTTCCCATGTTGCTTATTCTATTGGTAGGTTCTTCCATTTGATAAGGTATTTTGTAATTACTTGAATTCTTAGCTGCTTAGTCCTTTTTTCCAAAAATAAAATTGGTTCTAGTATTATTTTCCCATCTTCATTAATCTCTGGTAGAATAGTTTGGACTCAAATCTTATCACTTATTACCTTCATTAAGAAAGGAAAACAGAAGACTAGATGCACATGTGAAGATGGAGGTAGCTCTGATTTGTATTCCATACTTTCAATCCTCTCCAACACCTTATAGGGGCCATAATATCTCTGAACTTACTTATTTCCCTTCTATGCTTATTTCTTGAGGGAAATCTATTTATATGGTTGTAGTCTCACAAATACCAATCCCCCACCTCAAATTCCCTTTCAATGTGATGTTGATATGTTTTTTTTATTTCATCCTTTTTTTTTGCCATAGCCAAGTTGTCCTTCGATAGTTTTAGAACCTCTTATTAGTGTTGGATGTGGTCCTCTATTGCTTGAGAATTTATAGTACATTTCAAGTGTGATGTGATGGATGGAGGATGATATCCATAAAGTGTCATAAATGGTGACATTTTTGATGAAGTATGAAATAATGTGTTGTGCCAATATTTTACGAAGGGAAATCATTTGACCCATTGTATGACAATCACTTTGAGCTAATCTTGTCTTCTTAACATTATAACCATTATGTTATAATTAAAATGGCTGAGATATGGGGGACATATTTTAGATCGTGGGGAGGGAGGTTTCTTGGTAAAATGAAGGAGGCATATAAATTTTAATGACAACCATGAAAGGCTGACCAACATGAATTAACAGGGGTGACTGTGCTTTTATTTTAGCTAGAAAACAAAGGATTAACCCATTCTCCTTCTGGGAAAATCCACAAGAAAAAGAGGAAAAATAAATAAATCGGTTGAATAGGATATGCTAGCAAGAAACTTGCCCTAGGAAAATGCATGTGGGGACAATAAACCAATTTCATTGAACTAATAGTAAGGGAAGGTGAAGCGCTATAAGTGGTAATGCAGGAGTGGGCCAACAAAGAGAAGGGTAGGACAAACCAAATAAGTAGGAAAATGAGTGAGAGGAGTATTGTTGGATAGGGGGAGAGAGCACAAAGACCAAAAAATGAAGGGAATGTTTAATAATGGCCTAAGTGGAGAAAGGAAAAAGGAAAGCTGAGAAAGAGGGATGAGCAAGGAGACATTGCAGTATTGATGGAGAGATTGAAGAGAATAGAAGAATTTTGGTTGAGCATGGGAAGAACTAATAGACATATCTCAGGTGAAGGTCCAAAGTATTTGGATTCCTTATATTAGTTGAAGGGTGGAGATGGTTTATTCTTTGGATTCCATTACTTAGATGGTGGATGGAGGTGTTTCTATTTGGATTCTTCATCAAGGAGTGCCTTGGTGTCATGTTTTCTTTTGGGTCATTCATAGTGAGTTCTAGACTCCCAGATAGGGTGGAACTACTGAGGGAAGTTCTCTAACGGTGGAGGTGGATGAACCTCTAGATTCCTTTGATCAACTAATGGTCTAGGTGGTGTAGCCTATATATCCCCTATTTCAACATGAATTATTGTATTAGTTAGAGGGTAGAGGTGGTATAACCTTTGAATTCCCTATTTTAGCTTGAATTGTTGTATTAGCTAGTGGTTAGAGACAATGTTGTCTCTGAATTCCATGTTTTAGCTAAAGGGTGGAGATGGTGTAATTTCTAGACTCTCTTTATTAGCTGGTGGGTGGATGTGGATTGACCTCTGAATTCCCCACCTCATCTAGTGGCAATGGTTAATTCTTTTGATCACTCTTTCTCAATATCTAAAATATGGCTCGGGGGGGATTGGATACAAGAAAGGTTGCAATGCATACCAATCTAAGGTTGGGTGGAGAACTGAAGTCCCAATCTCAATTTCTAGTCATCTCTTATAACATAAGTGATTACTTAAGTTCTTGTGCATTGAATATTACGTACATGTTTAATGTTTTGTTAAAATGTTTATGCTAATGTTAAGGAAAAGTTTTATTGCCTATGTAATGATGAGGAATGTTGATTTCATGGAAGTTAGTGAGGAATGGTTTAATTCCTATGTGCTAAATGAAGAAGTGACCAACATATATGCATTATACCAGAGCTTGAATTCTTTCTAAAATGGTATAATGGTATTATATATACCGGGATGCCTTCGACACTCAGCCAATTTTGCTATCCCTGCTGAGCTTATATCAAGTGTACATATATGTGATTATACATCAAGGCCTTCCCTTATGAAACTTAAATATTTCACTAACCATCTCAGGCTTATATATTTGTTTATGTGTATGTGAGCCTTTGACGAGGACTCTCATTGCTTGGCAATGCCTATCTCTCCTGAGCACATATGCATATATGACACATGTATATATCACACATATGTATATGCACACATGTATATATCCTAAGACTTAAATCAACATGAATATCCCTCCAGAGCTTAATATATCTTCAGCCCATCCCATACGTGGATACACACACACACACACACACACACACACACACACACACATATATACACCATTTTGTATCTCCTAAGATTTTGTTTAATACAAATATATTCCTCTCAAGCTTTCTAAATTCATACTTAGACCTCTTATTTAAAACATTTTAGATATTGAAATTTATTCATACGATAAAGATTCCCCCATATATCATATTCAAGTATTTAGAATGAACTAACAATAGAAGGTCATGCGTTAATGGATGACATAAATTCAATTGTGGACCACCCCCTTGCCATGTCAGCAAGGTAGGGGGGTATTCATTTTAATATGGATCGTTGGTGGTCAAAACATCATAGTTGTGAGATGGAAGCATAAGGCCAGAAGCACCAAATTATTTATAATAGGAAATTTGAATTTGCACAACGGTTAGAAACCCAGGTATGACCCAATCCACGGTGGTTGTTGATGTGGCACCTATGAGGGTTTCCACTTGGCATGTGCTAATGGCATTTTGGTGGGGCCAAGTGGCCTAAAAATAGGTGACACATGGCACACCCAAGGGAAGCCATGTAGATGGGATGATGTCAATGAGGACTTATGTTGAGATGGAGAAAAGATTGAAAAATGATGTAAAATGGGGGTTATGCCTCGAGAGTTTTGGAAGGGTGCCATGGTTGAGTGCCAGGGAAAAGGGTCGATAGATGGAGGGTAGAATGGAAAAAATTCCCTTCAACTTAGGTAAAGGAAAGTTTGTCCTACCTTAATACTAGGGTTGATTGAAGCACCATTGTGGAGGAGCATGACTAGTGGACGAAGGTTGGGATAGGGAAAGTTCTTGTTAGCTCACATAAAGGAAATTTTTTCTTTCCCTGGGACTAGGGTTGACAGAGTTTCTAGTGTGGAATGGCTCTGAATAGGAATATCCTCATTATATCACGTGGATTGAAAGACCATCACCTTGGGGAGGAATGTTTCCTTAGTACTGCAGTGGGCCTAAGAACCTCGAATCTCATTATGATGTGGAATAGATGACAAACACGACTCGGGATTAATCTTGTGGGCCCTATCCTAGATGAAGAGGCATGACCATGGTGATAGTTTTAGGGTAGGGTGTAATGACATGGACCCATGTGAGACATGGAGGGCTACCACATTGGCACTACGTGGGCATCATGTGGGTGCCAAATGTAATCACTAGGATGACTTGGCAGAAATTTAATGGAAAATTTTGAATGGCCATATCTTTTGATCTAGAATCCAAATTGAGGAAAATTCATACTATTAGAAAGCTCTCAACGAGTCAGATGTAGTGGAAATGTTTATTTTATGTTTTTTGAGAAGTTGGAAAAGGGACAGAAATTTAAGGGTCCATTTCCATAACAGGACTTATTGGTAAGGTCAATGATAGTAACACCTCCTTATACCCTTAGTATGGGATATGGGGTGGATACGAGGTATGTTATAGAGTGGTATCATAGAAAGGTTCAAACTAGGCCTTTGGGAATAAAGGTTAGAGCTCTGTTATAGAATAATGTTAGAGCAGAAGGTTCAATGCTTGGACCTCTGGAGATGAAGTGGAGCTCTATGTGATGTAGGCAAGTTCCCTCTGTGGACAGAGGCAACCCCTCTAGCCCTAGAGTGGGTCTAGTCACAACAAGAACAATATCAAAGCAAATTCCCTTAGATAGTTAATGTCATGAAGGCCTACCTTCAAATCCTTGTTTGATGAAGTTCTCATTGTGCTGCTCCAGCTCTCATTCTAATCACTTTTGTACCTAAAACAAGATACAGAGAACATCAACAAACATAATAGAATACAAAAAAATTGATTTAGTTAAAGGGTCAAGGAACTTCAATCTATCAATATGCAATTTGACATAATATATAGGAAATAAACTGTTGGTTTGTATTAATATGAACTGAAGTAAAACTTACAACCATGTCTTGACATTGTAGGTATCCTTGAAGGGTCCTCTCAGCATGTCTCCACAAGCATTCACTCATGAATTATCTCCCAAGAGGATGAATAACTCTCTCTCCCGCCCAAAAGGAAAAATTATGATGCTATAACACTCATACAATCAAGCCAAATCCATACAAAATTATCTCAGGCTAAGTTACATTAGAGGCTACTTCTAAACTCTCTATAACTTCAACTCTTACTCTAGCAGATCTCAGCCATGAAGGAGATATCTATAGGAGGAGGAGCCTACATAAGAGATGGGAGAAAGAGCTTATCCCTTTGGGAGGTTGCATAAAACGTGGAACAACCATCCCAAAGGAGAGAGTCGAGCTCATCTAATCCAGCAACCAACCCTAGGACTACCCATTAACAATTTGTTAAAACAAACTCACCAAAAGTAGCTTATCGTGAGTGAAACATAGGGACAGAGTGACGACGTCGCTAGGCTTAGTTCAATATTGGACATCTTCGTGGGTGGAATAACTAATGACCTGTGATGACCCAAAAGCAAAGGTTAAAAAGGGTCTGATCCAGGAGTAATGAACTGAGGTATTCTTCCTGATATGACAAGGAAGACACTGAAACATAGTTTGCAACATGACAAAAAGCAGATGTCAATAACATAGACCGGTAGTGTCCAGGATTAGGGAATATGGGGTTGGTGACAAAATACTATGTAACAGATGCCCCCTAAAGCATGAAGGTTGAGAGAGTGGGAGGGGTGAAATGATTTACAAATCCATAATTGAAACAAAAATCCATCGTGGAGAACCTGCAAATGCAAGTACAACTAATATCTCTGATACGTAAGTACATAGTGAAAGGAAATACATGTGCATAAGGCATGGTCGCAACCATCCAAAAGATAAACATATATCATCTGTGGTATGGACGTAGCCATCCAATCAAAAGGACCATATAAAAGACTCAGGTATGGTCGCAACTATCCAATCAAAAGAGTCATGTATACAATCATGGACCAATCCGCACAACTTGGACTTGTGTAATCTTAGCCCAGGGTCTTGAATCCCAACCTGATCAAGGTACAAATTCTAATATGCGAATAGATGTGATGAGGTCGAGCATACTAGAAAATCACTTGATTACCTGTCAATGATGTAAAGCATTAACAAGCGCGAGAGAGACCACTTGTAATGTCAATGATTCTCAAGGTACTGCTAGTACAATCCATGAAGTGTGAAGAAGGATTTGAAGTTGAACACCTGTGAAATCACCCGATCGAAGGCCAATAATGAAATCCCACCATAGAATGTGAAGAACTTGCCATTAAGGCATGCAAGTTCAATGGTACCAAAAAGAAGTCTCTAGATCAACTTCCCAGATAATGAGCTGAAGTCGACAGGAAGCAATCGGTCGAAGGAGGTCCATAATGTTTCCCACATCACTGAAGTGAGACAAAGGAATAATATGAATGTGGATGAGACAGAGAATCTGAGGAAGGTGTGTAAGGATACAAACTGCATAAGGATTAAGTTCTTGAACATATCAGCGACACGACTCCAGAGTTTGGTAGCATTTTGGTACTAAGGGATCAAAGGTCATGATGATTCAGCAAGGATCATATGGAGTGAGGCAAAATGGATAACCAAAAACCCTGAAGGCTAATGATAAAGTGAGGATATCCGAACCTGACACGAAGCAGAAAGAGTGTTGATGCTCAAAAGCGACAAGCTGTCGTAATAATTAAGAAAACCAATGGAATACTTCCAACTTTCCCCCCACCATTTCTGGTGAGTACCCCAATTATTTTTGAAACACAAAATTGAAGGGGATAGCATATGCTTGTAATATAAGTTTGTCCTTCATAAAAATTCGACCTAGTAAATTTTAACGAGCCATCGGAAGGAGAAGCTCGGTCTCATTATGATGACAATTCCAATGTCGTCAGGGTTTAACGAGTCTGACATAGGTAAAAATCAGAATCTTTTTCATAGTTAGAGAGTTTGAAAAGACATGGAAAATAAAATTCCAAAGGCCACTTTTCGTAAATTTGTCCCTCGAATCCGAAAAGGTAGAAAACAATACCCAAGGGAACCTATTGACCATGACAAATCAAGGAGTACCTTTTTCGTAAATAGTGTCTCCCAGCCTGAAAAAGGGGTAAACTTATACTGGGCACACAACGTTTCTCATCCATTAACGAGTTCGAAATGACAAGGGCTCTACCATCTTTTCATTTTTTAAAGGGTCAGAAAAGAGTTTAAAGGGGACCCCCAATTTTTATTCTCTTTAACGAGTAAAAAAGGGAAAACATACTCGGAAATCTTTTCATATGAGTTTAACGAGTTGAGAAAAGAGCTGAAACGTGAATCATGTTAGAGGAGTGAGTAGTATAAAGGGTAGCAACTGGTTTCGGAAATAGTGGAACTGCTCAAAACATGTAATGGTCAAGAGGCTAGCTAATAAAGCCACTCATTGCTACGATTCCTCAGGAAAGGAAAAACAACCAAGTGAAAGCATATGATCGGCCAAAGAGATGGTGGCGATGGAATGAAACTACCAAGGCTCATCTAGCAGAAATTAACGAGCAATCACGAGATGTAAATTGGGCATGGGTTCATTTTTAAACAATATTGAACCATGGAGAACTCTGCCTAGATTTGGTTTCATGTTTACAGAAGCTTGAAACGAAAAACTATGCTTGCTATAAGTTTGCATGCCCCCAACATAATGACTCAATCAAGATACATGCCCCCAAAGCTTCATTTTAGTCAACTAAATGGATGGAATGAAGGTTCACTTTCGAGATCTTGGAAAGACTTGACTAGGATTTTATGAGATCTTAATCAAAGACTCAATTTGGAAAAGGGAGTTGTTTCATTTTTTAATGAGGTAGACACAGTAAAAGAACTATCCTCAGACATTTGTTTCATTTTTTAATGAGTTTGACACAAGACATTGAACTATGCTTAGACATCATGATTCATTTTTTAACGAGGTTGTCACCAGACCGGGAACTATCCTCATGACACCTTGTTTCATTTTTTAATGAGGTTAACACAAGACTAGGAACTATCCTCATGAGTGAATGCTTGCGGAGACATGATGAGAGGACCCTTCAAGGAGACCTACAATTTTAAGGCATGGTTGTAAGTTTTAATTCAATTCATATTAATACAAATCAATGGTTTATTTCCTATATCTTATGTCAAATTCCATATTGAGAGCTTGAAGTTCCTTGACCCTTTAAGTAGATTGTTTTTGATGTATTCTATTATGTTTGTTTCTATTCTCTATATGTTGTTTTAGGTACAAAAGTGATTAGAACGAGAGCTGGAGCAACACAACGAGAAGTTCATCAAACAAGGATTTGAAGGTAGGTCTTCATGACATTAACTATCTAAGGGAATTTGCTTTGATATTGTTCTTGCTGTGACTAGACCCACTCTAGGTCTAGAGGGGTTGCCTCTGTTCACAGAGGGATCTTGCCTGAATCACAAGTTGGCGACCATAATGGGGATGAATAACTCTCTCTCCTACCCAAAAGGCAAAATTATGATGCTAGAACACTCATAAAATCAAGCCAAATCCACACAAAACTATCCCAAGCTAAGTTACATTAGAGGCTACTTCCAAACTCTTTCTAACTTCAACTCTTGCTCTAGCAGATCTCAGCCATCAAGGAGATATTTATAGGGGGAGGATCCTCCATATGAGATGGGAGAAAGAGCTTATCCCTTTGGGAGGTTGCACAAAAGTTGGAACAACCATCCCAAAGGAGAGAGCCAATCTCATCTGATCCAACGACCAACCCTAGGACTGCCCATTAACAATTTGTTAATACAAACTCACCAAAAGTAGCTCGTCATGAGTGAAACACAGGGACTGAGCAACAACATTGCTAGGCTTAGTTTAATCTTGGCCATATTTGTGGGTGGAACAATTGATGACCCGCGATGACCCAAAAACAAAGGTTAAAAAGGGTCTGCTCCAGGAGTAATGAACTGAGGTATTCTTCCTGATATGACAAGGAAGACACTGACACATAGTTTGTAACATGACACAAAGTAGATGTTAATAACAAGGAACGATAGTGTCTGGGATCAGGGAATGTGGGGTCAGTGACAAAATACTGTGTAACACTCTAGCTCTGAGAGTAATAGCTTAATGTGAATATAGTTTTTTGCTTCTTATAACATATTTTTGTAGAATGCATGTTGGTTGCAATGATTTTTCTAACATGCTACTTTGAGAGATGCATTGACATTGCATGATTTTGCTATGTTACATCTTGAAGGTCAAAAAATCCTATTGTTGCGACCTTAGGTGCTTGTCATTTCTTTAATTGTTGCATGACTTACAACATGACTATTTGTATGGTTGTTTGTAGAATACCAACACTATTGGTAAAATGGTATTCCTTACATAAATGGAATGAAATGCGCATGTAAATGTTACATGATGAGCGATTTGGGGATATCCATGTGCTGCTTGTATCTACATAGTATTGCTTGATTTTGTGGAATGTTTATATATATATATATATATATTATATATATACATACATACATATATATGTATGACACTAATCAAGTAAACATTAGGATGGAGCTCTGAAACCCTCCGCTAATAGTGCCTGACATGGGCTAGGGTTTGACTGCAGCGAGCATATGCTAAACCTTCCCTTTTGCTCCAAACAACTCTGTCACCACCTTGCCGTCGTACCCCTCTAATGCCGTTTTCATTCGCTCTCATTTCACATTCGCTGGCCTACATATTATTCTCCCCGTGATACCATTGAGCCCCTCATTGTTATTCTATTTGCAGTTAGTTACCTCAACAGCGGCAATTTAACAATCTCGGTGGCAGCTGGCATGTAGCACTCAGAGCAGTTATGGAAATGGATATGGTCGATTATTTTGAAGACCCATTCCTAGATGTCTCCATTTGGACATCTCCCCATTCGAACATGGAAGGAATGCTCCCCTTCAATAGCGATATGTCGAATGTTATCAGCCCCTTGCCTTCAATCTCGAGGCCCTCATTTTAGGTCATTACTCTACCAAAGGTCCCCCCCTCCTGGCTAGTTTCCACTACCCTTGCCCCTTCATCGTCCTGCCAACTATTTGTGGTCCGTTGCATAGGTATTGACCTCACCACAAGCTCCTCGGGCTACCCATGTTTCCCTCCATCCTCTGGATCTCTTTTCCCTTCATCTACTCGCCTTAGTGAACCTTCAGTCTTCCCTAGAAGTACCCCTCTCACGACACCATTATCATCTCCCCTCTTTGGCAGCTTCACAAGCATACCAAATTTCTCATATGCTTACCCTTATGGGCCTAGTCCGAATGCTACAAACCCTCATCTGAACCTGTTGTGCTGTACAACAACCCCCCATTTCATAAAATTCTTCTTTCTAACTATAATATGAAATGGGTCCCTTTTAAACATAGATGTGTGAATAAATTGGTATCAACTCATCATTAGAAAATTCCTCATCAAAAGGTCCAATGGAAATGTTATATTATAAACCTTTTGAACTAATGAAATCGGTCTTATGAATAAATATAAAATTCTTTATTTGTGCGATAAAGCGCAAGATCGCATATCACAACAATAAAGAAAACATAATGCATGCACCCATTGACTTACTCTAATCCGAAAAGCGAAGAACTATTGGTTAACGAGAAAGGCGAATAACAAGTATAATGAAAGACCCTCCCCTATTTCTCTGATGCGATATCGCTATCGGCAATTGGAGGATGTAGTGCAGCACATGTTTATGACACCTTTAAATCTCCCGATGCAATAAGGTATATCACCATCGAAAATCGGCGATTTTGCAATGACATAAGTAATATGACCTGAGCCCATCCCCGATTGTGATACATTAAGGCGCGAGTTTCAAAACATATTTAAAAAAATGGGCTTGCATGCATTATTTTGGATTATTTTTAAAGCCTTCCCATTCACGTTACCAATCACCGATTGCGATTTACTTATGATTATCCGCCAAAAACCCAAGCCACACTTAAATCAACCATTCGACATATAAACGATATGATGGGTATTTAAAACTCCTTTACCATGATTGACAGGTTAAGCGACCAATTAATGAAGCAGTTATGTCAAGATCTTCCCTGAGATTGTATTTGCGACAACATCACTATAATCTTTCATTATTCGCTAATTGATATAATTCTTTCATATTGGCTCATACTACCTATTCTCTATCACGTTGGTTTCATTCCTTGCACATAACTCTGCCAAAAGAACAAATTCAAACCAAATGGGAAATAAATCCAAGAGACCCGTAGCAGCTCCCGTAGTAACAGTGCAGCCCACCAGTGATCCAGGACCAAGAAAAAAGGGTTTGATTTCAGACACTACGTGTCTTGGCCTTGGAAACACAAGTTGGCAAAGAATCTACTATTTAATTGAAGCAGAGGAGCCTGAGGCAGTACCAGTACAAGCTACCGCAGATTCAACTAGAAAATCAGAAGCTTCCCTTAAAGATTTAGCTGACTCATATTTGCACAGAATAGTAGCACGTGACAAAATTCTTCCATACATTGATGTAGTGGGATGGGTAGTAGAAGAGATCTTGGTTTTAAATAGAACATTTTGCACAATTGACGGAAGGATTTTTGGCTCATTTCAGCCTGATGACTTAATGAAAATGTATCACTTGCCTGAACCTCAAAAGAAATACAATAAAGCCTTTCTTGAAAAGTTCGCAAGAGAGAATGATACTGAATCGGCCCCAATTCGGGAGTGGAGACAGAACCCCGCAAGGCACAAACATGAATCATTAGGTAAATTCATTATGTTCTCCTTACTGTTATGCCGGGGCAATGATGTGTAGGATTTGGGGATTGCATGATTATGCTAAGTTCACTATTGAAATGGTTCCTTTAATGGAAGCGGCGATTAACAATGAAGTAATGGATCAGGCAAACATATTGTCAGATAAATTATCCACTGCAATTCTTGAATTTAGATCAAAACTTGTGTAACCGACAGGACTATTCCTCCTTTTTATTATAGTGCTTATATTATGGATACTCTTTGCTTCAATTCTAAATTTTCTATACTTGGTTGGAGATGGACTTCACAAGACCCCATACCAATCCACATTTATCATCAAAAGTTATGGAAGGCGCACTATAAGGACCACTTGTACCAAATCTGTAATGGTTTCATGTTACCTATCTATTATGCCATTTTTGATAAGCCTGCCCCAAAGATTTCCATGGAAGCAGAGGTTGACCTAACCACTATAGGAAATTGGTTCGGGGAAGAAAAATTCACATACATAAGGGTTTTTGGTAGCCTTGCAAGACCTCATGTCCTTCCTCTGTATGTACCTGACAAGCTGTTAGCCCGAGAATTGTCCTACCAAATAACAACAGCAGGAACATCCAAGATTCTTAGGAAGTCTAAAACGCAGGCTTGGCCTACTTTTCCTTTGAGATGCGGTGTTTATACTCTACATGATTAGAAGCATGTAGAGAAGTAGGCAGTAAAAATAAACATGCTCAATCTTGCAACCATTCCTAACAGGCTATTTGATCCAAGGAAAGTTGCCTATACTGTGCTTGAACAAGCCAAACTTACAAGGTTTGATCATGAAAAGGATGAGTTTGATGACCTGTTTTCTTCAGCAGAATCATTATTCCAGGTACAAACGCTGGCAAAAATGAGATATAACGATGAAAGGCTAGTAGAATTTAATAGGATCAGAGAATAGAGGTTGCAAACTCTACCTTTGGAATTATTATCTACTACCCCAACAATCCAGTTAAGCGAGCCTGAACAACGAATTATTGATAAACCTCCTGCTATAGAAAAGATTCTCGAAAGAGGAAAAGAACCAGAGCAGGAGAAAGAGCAGAAAAAAGAACAAGACAAGGGCAATGAAAACATCAATATGGATACTCAGATTGATCCCAATCTCCTCCAAGAATGGCAACAATTTGACACTATTATAAGCAATCTGGAAGGTTCACAAGGTACTAGCACACCCAAAGTAAAATCCAGACAAGATACAAAGTCAACAACGGTTCCAATTGAAGGAACTAGTCGCCTACCCACCAACACAGATGTAGAAATAATTCCAAAGGATCCATCCGATCAAATTATTAAGAAGATAGAAGACATACCTCCATTAGATGTCTTTTACAGTTCCAAACACACGGTTGTAGTGAAAAGATAGAGGAAAAGGAGAGGACTTGATCAATCTTCCCTGTTTCCATTACAAACAGAGAAAATTAATGTAGTGTGGAAAGAAGAGTTCAACCCTTCTGATGACCTTACAAAACTTTCTTAGTATGCCGGAGCTTATTCGGCAGCCACTATGGATAAAGCCTCAGAAGTAAGCAATCTACTTAGGGAAAGAGACCAAACAATTGTTTCATTGCAGTTACAAGTGTCCAAAAGACAGCAGAAAATTGAACAGTTAGAACAGCAACTATCAACACAGTAGCAGATAAATAATCAATTAAATAAGTAATTGCTGGAGGAAAAATAGAGGATAGACTCAAGCGCAATACAAAAACAAAAGGAATTATCCGAGGCATTGGCCAGAATAAAGACAATGAATGAACAAATGATGAAAACGAAAGACGAGCAAATTGATCATTTGTCACATCAAGTAGAAAAGTTCAAGAGTCTTACGCAACCAGAAAATTTCAGGTCTGAAGCTCTCCAGATCAACAAAGCATTGGTTACACAGCTAAGACTGCTATGTCATAACATTTCTCTAGTTGAGACCCTTTGTGAGATTACTGCATCAATAGTTGACAAGTCAGTCGACGTTAGGCAGGATTTGGAATAGGTCGATGAGGCTCTAACGAACTTCCTTGCTTGACAAGACACCAGCGAAGGGCAAGCTGCAAATCTGCCTAAAATTCTAGAGTCACACAAAGAGATCCTTTTCTTAGAATGGTAGTCACAACTAATGAAAGCAGAGAGAGAAATCTCAAGATGCAGATCATCTACCAGTAATTTAATTGGGTTAATCAATAACACTCTTTATTTGTCTAACATGATTTCGCAGTGCACTCTAGGTAAACTGCCGTCAGCCAAAGCATTGGAACAAACATGCAATCAAGAATTGGAGAAGAATGGAAGATTAATTGCCGGCATCAAAATTTTAACTTGGGATACCTTTTGGTTTTTCTTAGTAAAACCATACAGTAAAAGAGCCACTCTCAAATGTTTAACTGATGCGATTGATTGTATCATTCCCGAAATCTATGATGCCACATACTCAGCTCAACTACATTCTCGTCTCACTCAACCTCCAGAATTGGAATCGATGCTTGCAATCTGCCAGCTCAAATCAAAAGGATGTTATCTGAAACAATGAATCATGCTGCTGACTGCAAACAAGGCTATGTTGAGAAGATACTCATGATTTAGATGTACCAATTAATAGCATTTTATTTTTGTAATTAGTTAGCCTAATTAGTATTTATAGGCCCTTTCATGCATTTAGAAAGGGTCCTTAGTTTTTGTATAAACTCAAATCTGGAAGTCGCACTATTGTGCTTCAAGTATATTTTTTTATAAATACTGGGCCAATATTCCAAATTTTAACAAAAAAAGCTTTGATTGTGTTAGCTACCTATACCAATAGGTTTCATTTTTCATGATTGGCAGGGGAAGTACCAATATGATCTACTTTGGTGATACAAGATCTCATATTCTTGTGGGAGAAATGTACTTACATTTGGTTGATGCTGCCCTACTTCTGAATGGGTGATCCAACAGCCTAAGCTAGGTCATGCCATGTTTCAATTTTTGTTATAGATTAGAGAAAGAAATCTGTCCAAACAGCTCAATCTTGGCAGGTAAAGTAGATAGGTAGAGAATGAAGGTTCCCAACTGCTTAATCTGCGGCCTTGGAAGCAATAAGGGTAGTTTTAGATAGAAAATCAAAAGAAAAGGCCAAAGGAAAAGAAAAGGCACAGAAGGGTCTGCAAGTCTAAATGCACCCTCCTTGGAGTAACAAAAAATGCTAGGCAATAGAGTGGGTAGGTAGATGGCGTTGCAGAAAGCATGGTTTATGGCATTTCACTGGCCTAAGCAAAGGTAAAAACATGGTGCTAGTGCAGATTTCCTATTCCAACAGTCTTACAGCAACTTAATGAAGCATGTCTAACTTCCAGATTACCCCCATCACATTCATGGCTAACATCCCTATGCCACCCATGTTCATGAAAGAAGTCAAAGTCTTTTGTTGGTTCTAGTTTCTTTAAGAGCCACATTTCTTGTGTAAAAATTCTTTTCATTTTGATCTACTTCCTAAAACCTAAGTTGATTTCATATAACAGCTTAGTATTTTACCCCCCTCATCCACCCCTTTTCACTCATATTAACTACTAACCTATCACTATTTAACTCCTTATACCCCCTATTCCCCCTATTACTATGTAAAATTTGGCAAAAAACCCAAAAAATCTATATATCACCTTCCCCGAGCATTATAGCTCTATGTATGGTTTTGAACGTTTTCAAACGTAAAACATTGGGCACAACCCAAAGAGCGCTGAAAAATTAATCTTGGGATTAATCTGGGATTTGCTCGGATTAATAACCAAAACCCGCTTTGTAAATAAACCTTGCAAAAAACCATAAAAACCCACTTTTATAATGTTCCGCCGGGCACACATTTTAGAGAATAATCATATTTTATTCCTCCGTGCATTCCATATTGCCCTTGTACCTCATCAACCCGTCAACCGTCGGATCTGGGCTTTCCCATCAGATGGCCCACATCCATATCGGATGTGCCCTGATCGCCGAAACTTACCACCCGAGAAACTGTCAGAGGGTGACGTCAGGCCTCTACCATGCGTCACCCCCATATTCTCTCGGGCCGACTTCTAACAATACCGTGACCGTATCGAGAGCGGTCCGAGAAAATCCACTTACTGCTGTGTTTTACCGCCTGCCCACGTCACTGCTACATCATGCCCTGTCAGCACCCCCGCCCGCCAGCACTCCGACATGTCCGCCACCTATGCAATCCCCGTGGACCACTCACAGGCTGCCACGTCACTCGATGACATCATGCTGATGTCACCCGACCCTGACCCCACCTGATGATGTCATGCTGATGTCATCCAAAAAACGCGCCAATAACCCAAAAAGTCCATATTTTAGCCAAAATTCATGTTTTTTCTCACTTTTGCTAAAAGAAATGTTGCTCACCTCTGCATGCAAATTATGACCATCTGTCGCCAACCTGCAGAAATGGACCTGAAGACCGCTGGCGCCTCTAGCCCACCTGCATTTGTGACCATTGCCGGCAATTCACCAGGCATTTATCCAAAGCATCCCCTCCGCGCTTGGTTGTGTCCATAGTTCTCCAAAACTAAATTAAAAGAGTGAGGAGCCTTCTATTTTACCAGCAAATCCCCAGTGACTAGCATTCGTTTTCAGTTGTAAGGTCGAAATTCACCTGTTGAGCCCACATTTAGTCACATTTTCCTAAATTCATAGTCTGTCCGTGCATTCGTGGACTTAAAACCTGAGCTGCATTAATTCACTAGGAAAGCAGTGTTGCTAGCCTCTGCAGTTGCTCAATTAACTCTCTTTTGAGCATTTTACACTATTATTACCACAGTTTACCTCATTTTCCCTTGCAAATTTGCCCTACTTTTGCAAAAATACCCCTCTGTGTTGTTCTGCCCACTGAAATCAGTTCCAGTACAAGTCATAAGTACTACTTAGCCATGGAAACACCAGTAGCCCTGAATGTTCAACCTCTGAATGCCCCACACAAAGAGCTAGAGTGGAAAGCCCTGGGTGATAGAGATTACCAGATGCTAGACTCAACTGCAATGACTTTCAAATTTAATATTCACCTGTTGAATGAGTCAAAAGCCCAATATCTTAGTGGAGCTGATATCTTAGGGATTTGGGACTCCAACCTGCCCATTTACAATCTTCCTCAAGTCAATGTCCTCCCAGACTTGATAAATCAATGCCGTTCCAGCTATGATCCATGTCAAAGAGCTGTTCTTAGCCCCTCAGGCTCAGTATTGTTCCATATTACCCCTGAGGCCATTAACGAGATGCTACACTTTCACACTGAAAAGCCCCTCACTCTTCTCTCCATCAATGACTTGATAAAGAAAGGGGGCAAGTTGTCCAGTGCTCAGATCATCAAGATTAATCAGTTATTTATTCAGCCAAAATTTGAAGCCATGAGCACCACCCTTCCTATAGCATATCAATATCTCAATGAGCTGGGCAAAATGCTTGTGGATTTGATCAGTTACATCCTGGGTTATGGGACATATGAGGATGTTGATGAAACCATTATGGCCATGCTATCCATATTCTCCCCTGGAATGCCTCCTGCTGTGCACTATGATTTTGCTACATATATTTCCAATAAGATTCATGAACAATTGATGAATCTAGAAAGGGAAAAGGTGTTTAAATATACTAGGTACATCTATCACTTGTTCTTGTTTTATCAGCCTGATGCTTTCCCTGTTCCTCTCAAGAAGCTAAATGCCCAGGGAAACCCAAGGTCTGTAGTGTTTGGTCTTCAGTCTTTCATGATGTATCCTATTCACCTTACACCTACTGTGAATTCATAGACCTTTTTATCCATCCAGCGATGACCTTGTTATTGGGTGACCCTCCTCCCAGATTGACAGATGAGATGCAAAGGATTCTTCACCTCTCAAAGGTCTACAGCATTGGTGATTGGTACTTTTACCAACACCATACAGTAATCAGACTATATGGCTGTGAGTTGAACCCTTACAGGCTGCCAAGATATGTCCCTATGAGACTTTTTGCCCTAGAGTATTTTAGGCCGTTTGGAAATGCAGACTTTGTCCATTTCCAAAGTAAAAAAAAGAAGGTGCAACTAAAAGTAAGGAACCAGCTAGGCCCATTTCTATACAACAAAAGGGAGGAAGGATGGAAGGAAGCAGATTTGATCCTAGAGACCCTCAAATTGCAAACCAGTTTCAAATGGGTACCTTATGACCCTAGTCATTTCATTTCCCTCAGGAGGGTAAAATACAAATTGGGTGGCTATGCTCACATGAGACTGCCTCATATTGAGAAATATGCCAATTCATTAAGCTGGAAAGAGGGCACTCTAGAAGAGCCAGTGGGTAGAGGGCAAATGCTACAAAGAGAAGAAAAGAATATTGAGAAAGAGGCTGACTTGGAAACTTGTGGGCAGGTTTCCTCTTCCTACCAAAGGCAACTTGGAGCAGCTGCCTCATCCTCTACAGCCCAACAGCAAGCAGCCGGAACCATTCAACAGGAATCAAGCAAGGATAAAGGGAAGCATATGGAGCAAGAACAACCACCTCCTATAGCGGAACAACAAGCAAAACAACAAGCAGAAAAGCAAGCAGAAAAGTAGGTAGAACAACAAGAAAAAGGGCAAAAAGAGGGGCAGCCAATACAGCAAGAACAAACAGCTGAAGCCCCAATATCCACTGAGCAACAGGCTCAAGAGAATGTGCCTCCTAGGAAAGAAAAGACAGTGGAGGTCTCAGTGCTGCAAACTCCACAAAAAGAAGAAAAGGGAAAGAAGAGGGATAGAGAACAGGAGACTCCCCTCACCACATCCACAAATCAAGGGGAGAAAAGGAAGAGATTGAATCCCCTCTCCGAAGAAGAAATGCCTATTGGGCAATCATTGGGCATGGGCCCACCAAGCATGGAGGCATCTGCCAGTTCCTTTCAGCAGGAACAAGAAAGAACCCTTGGAGGAGAGGTCAGCTCCTCAATTCAGCAAAGGAGAGCTGAGACAGGCATCAAGCAACAATTCATTGACATCAAAAGGAGAAATGAGCCACTCAAGCTCCAGATCTACAACCAGTTGCTTAAGATGGCCCCTACCAATCAGCAGAGGCTTATGTCAGCCTATGACATAGCAGAAGGGAAAATGACCATGAGTCATTTCATGCCAACCATGCTGCAGTCACAGTCAGCTGCAGACCATATAAGAACCAACCTTGAGGTTCTTGCCAAGGACATCCACCCTATGGACCAAATAGAACTTCACAAGCAAACGGGTGAGATGGTCTATTCAACACTAGCAGATAAAACATTATTGGCAAATAGGTTGGAAAACAGCCTGAACAATAGAGCTACCCAACTTGAGTTTGAGAAGGCATCCTCTCAGGCCAAAGACAACAGGATCAGGTCTTTGGAGGATATAATCATAGAGCTTGGGCATGACCCAAAGGATCCAAAAGCTATACAAACGCTGCTGAAAATAAGAGATGCAGACCTTGCAGCTCTAAGAAAAAGATGAAAATCCCAGCAACCATTCACCCTCAAACAGAAGAGGTCACCCAGCAAAGACAAGACCAGGATGTAGCAACATTGCTGGTATCACTGCACAAGCAGCTAGTGCAAACAGAAGGGAAGCTGGAGGAGACAGAGGCTGCACTGTAGGTAGCCCTACAGCAGAAAGAAGGAGGTCAAACTTCTCAGCCCCCTCCAGAGATCATCAACTTTGAGGATCCCCCACAGACTACTGCTCTTCCCTCAGGGCAGACAACTCCATCAACATCAGCACCAGCACCAACCTCAGAGCAGGCTCCGAGCCTTGATATGCAGAAGTTGATGAGTGAAATCAAGATCTTAGAGGCCCAGATGACAGAGCTAAATGGAGCCAAGGAGCATTTAGCTAAGCTAAATGAAAAATATGACAAATCCAAGCAGAACGTAGCTGAAAAAGGGAGAGAAATAAAAGCTCTCAAAGAGAAGATAAAGGAGCTGGAAAAAGAGCTCACCCTTGACAAAGTGCTGGCTGAGGTCAAGACAGTTTTGTGGACCCACATTGGCCAATCAATAACAGATCAGTGGCAGTATATCGAGACTATCCATGAGCAAATGGAGTTCATAGGGAAATCATAGAGGGAAGTCCATAGAGCAAGGGCATCTCTAGGCAGTATGCCCTGAGATAACCAACAGAATGATCAATGTGCTTAATAACCGTACAGGTCCTCAGCTGGCAGCAATAGGAATCTCCAACAGAACTGAAACCATCCAGATGATAAAGAGGGTCCTCACATTGAAACACCTGGTACAAACATTGGATAGAAGAAGCCAGGACATGCAAACAGAAGTCAACAAATTCATGGATAAGTTTGCAGCATTACAGGGCAGAGGTCTTCCTGGCTTGCTGAACAATGCAGGGAGACCACTATCACATGAGAATTATGCAAAAAGGGTGAACAGATTTGCCACCAATCAGATCACTCAAGGATCAAGTACTTCAAAGGTAACAGGGCCAGCATCTGGGCAAAGTTTCTATGATAGAATAGAGAACTTATTTTTTATTATGAATGAGATCAGACATTTATTTGAAGTGCCTCCAAACTTCTACAAATACACAGAGGCAGATGAAACCTTAGATGCAATTTTGAGACATCAATTGCCTACACAGGAGTAGTGGACCAGTATGATACAGTTGTTGCTGTAAACAGGAGGCTTTCATCAGAGTTTTTTCATCAAAAACCATAAGTCATCGTGTTCAGAAAATATGATGCATACACTATGACTGGAGAAGAGTGGAATGAGCCAACTCAGCAGGAATATTCGACCACTAAAAGCAACACTGACAGCTACAGGTAACAGGGCCGAGAAAGCTATAGCATGACAAAGCATAAAGACACATCATTCAGCATTAATGCAGAACGCTCAATCGACTCAGTGGCCTCCAAAGGTCAAGAAGATTTCTGACAGAATTAAAGACTATTTATTTTATACTTAGGGCAGCAATAAATTCCTTATCTGCTATTTTGTAAAGTTGGTGAGCGTATTTACTTTATCAAGTGACTCACCGGTTCATATATTTTGTGAAACCGATTGTATATATTCCCCATCGCATAAGCTTGCAGGGGGGTGGTGGTTGTTGTTTATGGTTAAGAAGGAGATCTCGACTGTAATTTCTGAAAGAATGATATAAACAAAGCTTGAAGTTTACAGGAATTGGGTCTTACTGATGCAAGCTGTCTTGGAACCATTGAATGCTGCAGGATTCTAGTGCTATGGCTTAATATAATAAGTGTTCTCTATCTCTGTTAATGTTTTGTTATTTGTTTAGCTCACATCTCTCATATGCTGTTCTAAATCTAGGAAGAAAGAAAAAGAATAGCTCAGGATTTGTCCATGGAGACATCCTGATCTCAATCTGTCTTTACAATAAATGTTTTCTATGACTTCAGCTGTTTAATTGGAATTCTTAACTGCTCTAATAAACCCTGAATATTTCATAGTTACTATTTAGTAATTCATGTATGCTACTAATTAGAAATTGTTGTTGAAATTGTTATCACACTGTCAGTAATTCCATTTCCCATTGTTTCACTCACTAATCAGAAGCTATATTAAGAATAGCCATCTAGCCTTGCAGAAAAACTTTCTCCATCACAGGCACCAGGACTGCCTGAGATCTCTGACTCCATATGCCCAATGGACTAGCATCTTTCACACATTTCATGCCCTTCTCATAACAACAGTTCACAACCAAAGTCTCAAACAAAAGAAACTGAAACTTATAACTAGCCTAAAATCTTCACAAAACAGAGCTAAAACTTAAAGAGAGAGCCCTCTCTGATTATATGTAGGCTAGGACCTATACTCCAAAGCTTGGTTAGTGGTTACCCCGACCGTATTCCCTTGGGAGTCATAGGGAACAACCTGGGTGTTAACATAAATGGCGACTCAACTGGGGACTTCCTCAGGATTTTCTAATTGCTGTATATTTCCTAAAGCTACAGATGAAGCCTGAATGTCAGCCAGGAAGCCTTCAAAACTGTTTTTGTTTTACATTAACAAGTTTAGATAAAAGCTGCTTCAGTCAATCTTCATGCTAGCTTTGAGATTTACACAGCCATTCCAAAATCTTGTTTGGTCCTTGCAGACACAAGAAAATTCCAAAACATACTCAAAAAACAAGTTCAGAAGCTAGCTCCCAAGAAGAATCCATGGTATACAAGGTCAAATCCTGACCCCAATCCACCAACGTTTTTTGAAAACCCTAACACAATCCCTAAAATCATTAGGAAGCAGCAAGGGCAGGAAAATCCTACTAATTTGAGTCCTGAGACAGTTTACCCTAACCCTATTCCTACTCCAATCAAGGTTCTATTCCGGTCTACCCCTAATTCCCCTAGTTCACCATCCACATCTCAAAGCCCTCCTTTCACACCTTCATCCACTGCACATATTCCCTTGACCAACACTTTAGTTTCTGCCATACCTATTACCCCTGTTGTACCAATCGTTCCTGTTGTCCCGTTCATCCCTGTTAATCCTATAAACCCTACAAATATGGCTAATAGATATGCGCCCCTGCAGTTACCTACTAATGCTGCAGCTCTACCTCAGGACTACCAATCCAAAATCTCATATTTTGACTCCACTGGCCCTTTCACAGCTATTCAGCATGCCAGAAGGATGCAAGATCATTTTGAGAACTATGAAATAGATGATGACAGTGTGAGAATGAGAATCTTTGTTCAGAGCCTGACAGGTGATGTAAGAACCTAGTTTAGATCACTTGCTGTAAATACCATAACTACTCCTGGTGAGCTTTATCAAGCCTTTACTAACAGATGGGAAAAAAAGAAAGATCCCTTGCACATACTGGGTGAATATGATACAATCAAACGAGGTCCTCAAGAGACCATTTTGGAGTATTGTGCAAGATGCAACAATGTATATAACACAATACCACAAAATTTAAGACCTCCTCCTGATTTAGCTTTGTACAAATTTCCTGATGGTTTTGACCCTAATATGGCATATCAGTTAAAGGAAAGAGCCCCTGAAACCCTTGAAGATTCCCAAAAAGTTGTTATCACAGTAGAGGCTAACCTAATTGCCAAAAGAAACACGGCAAGATTGGAAAAGAGAACCACCTTCAAAGAAGAACCCTCAGCCTTTGATCAGAAACTGGATGCAATACTCACTGGTATGAAAAGGTTGGGTGATAGAGTAGAATCAGTTGAGAAAAAGTCATCATGGGAAGCACCACAAAATAACCCTATAAGGAATCCCAATTTTAGGAGAAATAAAAACCCAAACGTTGGCAAGGCCAGTTCTGATCCAGAGATAAGACCTTCGTTCTAGGAGAACCATACTGAAGCATCCACTTCAAATGAGTAAGTAGATGACACCCACATTAACCTGATGGGCCTGAATGATGAGCAGCAAGTTTTTCTGAGTCAAGAAGATGATAAGGATGATGACATTAAGTTGTTCCAAACCAAGTCAGGTGAATCATTTGACTTTAAACAAGGTTATGACACAGCTGTTTATGAAGTTCATAAGCAATACAAGCTAAGAAGCAGAACTGTAAATATAACACAGCCTGAAAAGACAAAGGATAGCCTACAGCCCAAAAGAGCCATAGTCATAGAGCCACCTAACACAACTGATTCAGTTACAAATGAAGTAACCGTTGAAGAAGTTACTGAACCATTTCCCTCAAAACAACAGCCAATGGCTGCATCACCTTTGTAGCCTAATCCAAGTAATACTCCTCAAGAGATGAGTAAAAAGGACAAGCCTCAAGATCAAGATAAGAATCAAGAAGAAAACTTAATGAACAAGGAAAAGGTTGTCACCCACAATACCAAGATCCAATCTGAAAGACCCTTTGACTTAGGAGCTGAAATTGGCAAACTGAAGATAGCTATTCCTCTTTCAGAACTAGCCAAGCATGACATTTACAAACAACAAATCAAGAAGTCCCTTCAACTTACTCGTAATAAAGATAATGTCAATGTGTTGGATGACACCCCAGAGTTGCTTTTCGGTCCAGAGGTTGATGGAAAGACAGCAGTTACAGGGGCTTACCTTTCTATGTCAGCGTGCATGTCCATGATAAGATACTACATAATGAAATGTTTGATTCAAGCGCCTCTCATAACCTTATGCCTAAATCAGTGATGGAGAGGCTCAACCTAGACATTTCAAGACCTTATAAGGACCTATTTTCATTTGACTCCAGCCAAGTTAAATGTTTAGGCTTAATAAAAGATCTATGTGTATCACTTGTCCAGTACCCAAATAAAAAAATTCTAATGGATGTTGTAGTTGCTGATATCCCACCCAAATATGGAATGCTGTTATCAAGATCATGGGGGGCTAAACTCCAAGGTTCCCTACAATTAGACATGTCATATGCCACCATCTCAGTCTTTGGTCAACCCAAGAGGCTATATAGAGAGTCACTTATGAAATACATGGTCAGCAGTGAAGAAAAACCTCAAAACTTTCCCATATATTCTGTTCATTCTGACATAGACTCCTATATTCTCTTCAATGATAATACAGGTCCCACAAGTGATGAAGAAACCCAGACACTTAAACAAGATCGACATATAAATGAAGAAACTGTTGTTCTAGAAATAATGGTTGAGAAATCAATAAACAAAATTGTTCAAGAAGACAAACCAAATGTAAGCCAAAATCTCAAGTTGTTGATGCCAAGTCCCACAATAGTTGACAATTCCTCCCTTAATCAAGAAGTCCTCTGGTTTCTTGAATTCGATGGATCAGTCAACAAATTAGGGGCAGGAGCAGGGGTTTGGATACATAACAAACAAAACAATCATGCAGGGGGCCGGACCTATAGATTAAACTTCAGGTGCACCAACAATATAGCAGAATATGAAGCTCTCTTACTAGGCCTCAAGCTAGTAAAATCCTAAAAAGCCATAAAAGTTTCAATCCTAGGAGACTCAGACCTAATTATCCAACAAGTAAAGGGAAATTTTGTCACTAATGGCAAAAGACTGAGATCTTATAGGTCTGCTGCTACTGAACTACTAAATTCCTTCACTGAATTTCAAATTCCAAAATTCCTAGAACCCATAATCTTCATGCTCATAGTTTGGCTACATTTGCAAGCACTTGTAAACTACCTTTTGAACCCTAGCATTGCTTTATAGCTGAGATAAAACACAGACCTTCTGTCCCAAACAATGCCAAGGATTGGCAAGTGTTTGAGGATGATACACAAATAAACAATTTCTTGACTTTGCAGCAAGAATTTTCAGGACTAAACATTGATACAGAGGCTGCAAGTGATTCACAAATACTAGGTGAACAGCACCAAACAAATATCTCACTCAAAACAACAAATCAAATGCTTTGTCCAACAA
>APFE030452795.1:4142-15011 GCA_000404065.3 Pinus taeda | reverse complement strand
ATTTTTTGTAGTGAGGTTTTTATTGTTTTGCATTTTTAAATTAGAAGGTCGATATCTTGAATTTTCGATATTCTACATATTTATACATCCTTAATTAATTTTTCAATCTACATGAAATAATTGTTTCTAAAAATCAATATTTTTTAACAATGGACATAAAAATAACCATTTTTAATATAAATATAACAAAAAAACCACACGTTTGATAATTTTTTGCTAGAATTGACATGTCAAAATCACAATTTTTATATGAAAATTTTAACTAAAAATGGTTAAATATTATATATATATTATATATATATATATATAATATATATATATATAGTATATATATATATATATAATATTATATATATATATATATATATATATATTATATATTTATGAATTTCATTGTAAAAAAATAATAAATAATCACTTTTTTTTTTTCAAAAAAATGATTAAATAATTCTTCAGGTTCTGTCGCATTGTTCTAAGTGGAAATCACCAAAAAACGAACAAATTAAATTAATGCCATTGAAATTCAAGAGCCCAAAGATTTTCAGGTTCTGTAAACATCCTACCTCTGGTCAAGTCTTGGTGATATGAACATCACAACTTCGTATTGACCCTTTTAACTGGAAAACAGTTTCAAGCCATGGCCTTGATTATTTAAAAACATAATATTATTTCCTTTAATGTAATAGGTTGGGAATTTAAATAGAAGGTGCTCTTTTGTTTCAAATGTTAGATAGAAAAACCATAATTGTTTTTATCTTTATATATGTTTGCTTTGCCTTGACTTGTAGTTGATGTGATCTATTGAATTAAAAAAATATCGACTCCACTAATTTTGCTCTCTTAATGAAGTTTACATGATATTGATCATAGTGTTTTTATCATTGCATATAAGATCCAAATTCTTGTTTTTGTGGTTCTAGAGAAACATGTAGACAAATATTGGAGAATATGAGATTATTGCCTTATTTTAATAGATTCATTAAAAATCATTTTTATTCATTTTGTAGTGTATTTACATGTAAAAAGTCTCATTATTATTTTATCTAACAGGAGGAAGTTTGAATATGGTGGATTCATCAGCGAATAGCCAAAGGCGAATGCTTTCTTTATCTAGGGAAAGAGCATTTGTATCCATATTGGATGATGAAAAAGAAGGTAGATTTGCTTTATCAAACAAACAAGGTGCAAAGATTTTGGAGGTTTATGGATTTGTGGGCTCTATCTCGACCATTGTGGCTGCAGGTGAACCAACTTGCTTAGAAATACTTTTTAAGAGGATTTATGAGTCACTCATTTAGTCACAATTCATAGTTCATTAGTTGAAAATTTTAAAATAGAAATAACACCCATTACAAAAGAATTGTTTTTAGATTAAAAACTCTTACGTAGATACCTTATTATTTAATTTCGTATGCGTTTAGGGTATGCATATAGGATAGAAGAGTAAGTTAGCCCTATCGAATGCTTGTTGTTGTTGGAAAATGTAACTAGGGTCGGTCTTTATAATTGTACTTGAAGTCAAAATGTAATATATTTGCCAAAACAAAAGCAAAAATAATTTTTATTATTTTTGAATTGGCTTATTAAAGCATGGGTTTCATGCTTGGGTCAAATATATAGGTCAAGCCTCCATTGTAGGCTTTAGGATATTTGTCAAAGTCAATTTGTTTATTGATTAAAGGACTCCTCCATCATCAAGTCAGCCTCCTCAACGACTCCTTCAAGTTGGCATCAAAGAAACAGTCATAAAATGATTCATGTCAACCCACAATAAAGACACATCTCTTCATGGTTCATGTTGGCGACTCATTTAGTATGGTCATACCACTATATATACAAGCTTGTGATTTTCGCATAACACAATCTCAAGTTCAGATTTCAGAGTGCCTACCTTCGGAGATTACATAGAAGTTCAAACTTAACTTCAGAGATATAATTCGGGTGATAAGTTCGGATATCACAATATGATGACTTCAATTTGGTGCCACTTCAGAAGGAGAGGCTCGTTACATAGATAAACTCGTAGTACTATGACTTCAATTCGATGCTATTACAGTGATGCTCTCACAGTTTCTCGATGCTATTATAATGATGCTATTATAGTAGATAAAGGAGCTTAGATTGTTTGTAGAGGTGTTGTCTTGGAAGACGAGTGTGAAGAAGAATGACAGGTACAGGAAGCCATTATGAGGAAATTCATTTAACTTCCATCTCTATCGATTTTCCAACATGGTATTGCAGCTATGGTCAAAGTCAAAGGCAGTTTGAAGAACACGTATATAACCTTGAAGCATTCTCAGCGTTGTCAAGATCCTTGAAGGTGACAAGTGATATTTCAGTGCTGCCACAGTGAGAAACAATTCGGTCTTTTCAGAATAGGTTCAAAATTATTTCTGTGGTGACACAGTCTCTTCATTTCCTGGCACAATCTCTACATCTTGGTAAAGGCTATACATCGCTCCATAGTTCAGAGAAAATCTCACATAAATTTCAGAAGGACAGGTTCGAATACATCTGAAATGGAGTTCGGATGTCACAAATTAAGCTCTCGATGATGAAACAAAAGTTTGGATTTAAGAGAACAAGTCGTCGATGCTATAACAGAGATTAGAAGTTCAGAGAGGGTAGAGGGTTCGATATCATTACTTGGATAGGATATCTATGCTTCAATAGTTCGATATTATGTATACACAGTTCAATATTATGCCTCCCATAGTTTGGTACTGTTATAGGCTCGGTGATACTATAGTTTGATGACTCTTGGATGGTAATTCACCAAAGTATCCAAGTGAAATAAAGGCTTGCAAAGTCTATTTTCGGTGATAATAGTGATTGGGGAGATTCTCAGAATCGCCCAGCCACCGCCCGCCACCGCCCACCACCAGGGTGGTGGCTGGGCGATTCTGAGAATCGCCCCAATCACTATTATCACCGAAAATAGACTTTGCAAGCCTTTCTTTCACTTGGATACTTTGGTGAATTACCATCCAAGAGTCGTCAAACTATAGTATCACAGTCTATTCATTTCGTGGCACAGTCTCTATATCTTGGTAAAGGCTATACATCGCTCCACAGTTCAGAGAAAATCTCACATAAATCTTAGGAGGACAGGTTCGAATACATCTGAAATGGAGTTCGGATGTCACAAATTAAGCTCTCGATGATGAAACAAAAGTTTGGATTTAAGAGAACAAGTCGTCGGTGCTATAACATAGATTAGAAGTTCAGAGAGGGTAGAGGGTTCGATATAATTACTTGGATAGGATATCTATGCTTCCACAGTTTGATATTATGTATACACAGTTTAGTATTATGCCTCCCATAGTTTGGTACTATTATAGGCTCGGTGATACTATAGTTTGACGACTCTTGGATGGTAATTCACCAAAGTATCCAAGTGAAAGAAAGGCTTGCAAAGTCTATTTTCGGTGATAATAGTGATTGGGGCGATTCTCAGAATCACCTAGCCAGCGCCCCACCACCAGGGTGGTGGCTGGGCGATTCTGGAGAATCGCCCCAATCACTATTATCACCGAAAATAGACTTTGCAAGCCTTTCTTTCACTTGGATACTTTGGTAAATTACCATCCAAGAGTCGTCAAACTATAGTATCACAGTCTCTTCATTTCGTGGCACAGTCTCTACATCTCGGTAAAGGGTATACATCGCTCCACAGTTCAGAGAAAATCTCACATAAATCTCAGAAGGACAGGTTCGAATACATATGAAATGGAGTTTGGATGTCACAAATTAAGCTCTCGATGATGAAACAAAAGTTTGGATTTAAGAGAACAAGTCGTCGACGCTATAATAGAGATTAGAAGTTCAGAGAGGGCAGAGGGTTCGATATCATTACTTGGATAGGATATCTATGCTTCCACAGTTCGATATTATGTATACACAGTTCAGTATTATGCCTCCCATAGTTTAGTATTGTTATAGGCTCGGTGATACTATAGTTTGACGACTCTTGGATGGTAATTCACCAAAGTATCCAAGTGAAAGAAAGGCTTGCAAAGTCTATTTTCAGTGATAATAGTGATTGGGGCGATGCTGAGAATCGCCCCAATCACTATTATCACCGAAAATAGACTTTGCAAGCCTTTCTTTCACTTGGATACTTTGGTTAATTACCATCCAAGAGTCGTCAAACTATAGTATCACAGTCTCTTCATTTCGTGGCACAGTCTCTACATCTTGTAAATGCTATACATCACTCCACAGTTCAGAGAAAATCTCACATAAATCTCAGGAGGACAGGTTCAAATACATTTGAAATGGAGTTCGGATGTCACAAATTAAGCTCTCGATGATGAAACAAAAGTTTGGATTTAAGAGAACAAGTCGTCGGTGCTATAACATAGATTAGAAGTTCAGAGAGGGCAGAGGATTCAATATCATTACTTGGATAGGATATCTATGCTTCCACAGTTCGATATTATGTATACACAGTTCAGTATTATGCCTCCCATAGTTTGGTACTGTTATAGGCTCGGCGATACTATAGTTTGATGACTCTTGGATGGTAATTCGCCAAAGTATCCAAGTGAAACAAAGGCTTGCAAAGTCTATTTTCGATGATAATAGTGATTGAGGCGATTCTTAGAATCGCCCAGCCACCGCCCCGCCACCAGGGTGGTGGCTAGGCGATTCTAAGAATCGCCCCAATCACTATTATCACCGAAAATAGAATTTACATAAGGCTCGGTGATACTATAGTATCTCGGTAAAGGCTATACGTCGCTCCACAGTTCAGAGAAAATCTCACATAAATCTCGGTGATACTGTAGTTTGACGACTCTTGGATGGTAATTCACCAAAGTATCCAAGTGAAAGAAAGGCCTGTAAAGTCTATTTTCGGTGATAATAGTGATTGTGGCGATTCTCATAATCGCCCAGCCACTGCCCCGCCACCACCCGGATGGTGGCAGGGCGATTCTGAGAATCGCCCCAATCACTATTATGACCGAAAATAGACTTTGCAAGCCTTTCTTTCACTTGGATACTTTGGTGAATTACCATCCAAGAGTCGTCAAACTATAGTACCACCGAGCCTATAACAGTACCAAACTATGGGAGGCATAATACTGAACTGTGTATACATAATATCAAACTTTGGAAGCATAGATATCCTATCCAAGTAATGATATCGAACCCTCTGCCCTCTCTGAACTTCTAATCTCTGTTATAGCACCGACGACTTGTTCTCTTAAATCCAAACTTTTGTTTCATCATCAAGAGCTTAATTTGTGACATTCGAACTCCATTTCAGATGTATTCGAACCTGTCCTCCTAAGATTTATGTGAGATTTTCTCTGAACTGTGGAGCGATGTATAGCCTTTACCGAGATGTAGAGACTGTGCCATGAAATGAAGAGACTGTGATACTATAGTTTGAAGACTCTTGGATGGTAATTCACCAAAGTATCTAAGTGAAAGAAAGGCTTGCAAAGTCTATTTTCGGTGATAATAGTGATTGGGGTGATTCTCAGAATCGCCCAGCCACTACCTTGGTGGCGGGGCGGTGGCTGGGTGATTATGAGAATCGCCCCAATCACTATTATCATCGAAAATAGACTTTGCAAGCCTTTCTTTCACTTGGATACTTTGGTGAATTACCATCCAAGAGTCGTCAAACTATAGTATCACCGAGCCTATAGCAGTACCAAACTATGGGAGGCATAATATTGAACTGTGTATACATAATATCGAACTGTGGAAGCATAGATATCCTATCCAAGTAATGATATCGAACCCTCTGCTCTCTCTGAACTTCTAATCTCTGTTATAGCACCGACGACTTGTTCTCTTAAATCCAAACTTTTGTTTCATCATCGAGAGCTTAATTTGTGACATCCGAACTCCATTTTAGATGTATTCGAACCTGTCCTTCTGAGATTTATGTGAGATTTTCTCTGAACTATGGAGCGATGTATAGCCTTTACCAAGATGTAGAGACTATGCCATGAAATGAAGAGACTGTGTCACCATCGAAAAATTTTGAACCTATTCTGAAAAGACCGAATTGTTTCTCCCTGTGGCAACACTGGAATATCACTTGTCACCTTCAAGGATCTTGACAACGCTGAGAATGCTTCAAGGTTATATATGTGTTCTTCAAACTGCCTTTGACTTTGACCATAGCTGCAATACCATGTTGGAAAATTGATAGAGATGGCAGTTAAATGAATTTCCTCATAATGGCTTCCTGTACCTGTCATTCTTCTTCACACTTTCCTTCGAAGAGAACACCTCTACAAACAATCTAAGCTCCTTTATCTACTGTAATAGCATCATTATAATAGCACCGAGAAACTGTGAGAGCATCACTGTAATAACACCGAATTGAAGTCATAGTACTACGAGTTTATCTATGTAACGAGCCTCTCCTTCTGAAGTAGCACCAAATTGAAGTCATCATATTGTGATATTCGAACTTAACAGTGTGTCTCAGTCAGATTTCCATTGCAGATTTTAGTGAAGCTTCTACCGAGAGGGAGGTTAGCAATATGATGGTGTTTAAACAAAATACTATATCTCCAAGAAAATTACATTCTCCAAAACTCTTGTTTTGCTATCATATAACATTTTACATGCATAAATCTAAGGGTTATACCTTGTTTAATCACTATATTGTATTTTATAAAACATATTCACACTGTATTTTATTAGATGTACCTTATTTTATTCCCAGTGGTTATACCTTGTTTATTTCAATAGCCCTTGCAATTATTTCATAAAAAGTAGTTGTAGTAAATTTATATAGCAACATTGTATCCCTAGTAATAGAATTATTTTCTACAAATAATATATTTGTTGAATTGAATTTTTGCAGACATAAAAAACTAGTTTTATCATTGTAAGAATTTTTAATTGTTGAATTGATTTTAAACTATTGTACATATTAGTATTAACTGTTGAATAGTTTAATTGAGCCAATTATAGTATGTAATTACCTCTATATCACTTGTTAATAATTGGTAATTGTTAATAATTGGTAAATTCACTTAGAGACCAGTAAACGTGAAATGAATAGCCAAATTGAAAGCTCATGACACAACATTGATATATAAAGTAGATTCTATATAAGAGATTGTAGGATCTTGTCACGTGCAATAGATTTGGATTATTGATCCGACCATTAATTCAATGGATGGTGTTTGACATGAAGAGATTGAAATATGTTACTCATGAAGTAGATGGTGGGATTTATGTAACAGCCCAAAATCAACATCTAATTAACTTATTAACATTAAGTTTAAATAATGAAGAGTGCTTACCTGAGCTTACCTGCATGAAGTAGGCTTACCACAACATGGTTTTGGGGACGACTCTCCTCCCAACCGTAGGCTCAATTGTGCAGGATTCTGCTACAACTGGCCACCCCCGAGCCCTCAATCAACGACTACTGCCAGTATTCCTAAGTCTCAATACTCTTCCAAGAGAATGAAGACAAAACCTCCGAATGATGGAATAAGACCCCTTCCATTCTCCTCATCATTCCTTAAATAGAAAAAACATTGGATGGGAAACCACATGCACACCTCCATGTGTCTGCATGCCACATGCCCACCCTCCATGTGTCGGCATGCTAAATTTTGATAATTTTATTTATTTTTATTTGTTATTTTTGGTTATTACTATTTTTTTTATTTTTATTACTATTTATTTATTTATTATTTTATTATGATTTATTTATTATTCATTATTTTTATTATTACCTATTATTTTGTATTATTTATTATTTATTAAGTGGTTTATTTACTATTATTCATTATCATTATTATTAATTTATTAATTTTTTTGATTAATTAATTTTTATTAATTACATTTATTATTTAATTATTTATTATTAAAGGGAGGGATGTTACAAGGGCTTCATGTCCTTTCCAACAAGTATTCATATGCATTCTAACTCTTTGCCAATTGAGAGAGATTAATTTTTTAATTATGACTATCTAAAATGGCAAAGTCTGCAAGCCGACTTATGTAGTCTCACTAAGTCATAGACGTGTCCCTCCAATGGACTTGTCCCTTCATGTTTAAGTAAAATCACTGTCCCTTCATGTTTAAGTAAAATCACTATAAATATAAGTCAAATTCGTCCATTCTAGCTATCTGAATTCGTAAAAGTAAAGGGAGTGTACAGGAGCAGCACACGTTCATAACTCATGAACTAGAAGAGCTAAGGAGATCAAGGGATCAAATTGTCTAAAGGTTTTTTTGGTACACATTTCTTGAGAACAATTCAACATTTTCTAAAAAAGGAATCCCTCCTATTGCAGCTCTATATCATAGAAGAAAATTCACATATCTTCAAGACTTGTGATGATATTTTTTGGACCTGTAGAGGCACTCCTTTGTGGATCTATGAGAGACCAGAATTTGGACAAATAATTGAAGCTTGGATATGTTACAACTATAATCCTCAATCTCCTACAACCCTGCAACTTCAGACTTGTGTAAAGGACTGGAATTTGTTGTAGATCAGTGGAGGTACAAGGAAAAGATTTGGTTGAGATTGTAAGAGCAAAAATCTAAGCAAGAATAGGAGTCTCTCTGTGATACCAACCGAGAATTTTGTGTTATAACAACTAGACAAAGCCCTATTTTAGAGAGATTGTGTAGCAATGTAGGCTGCCTGAACTAAGCCACATTTTTTTGAGCACCAATGTATGGATTTAAGGCTTGTGAAAGAAATTTTCCTGTGATTTGAAGCTGTTGTAAGGCCAAGTACCTCAAAAATTATATGATCAAATTTGAAGTGAATTGAGAGAGAAAGTAGGTTGTATTCAAGGAAAGAAGGGTGCTGGGGAGGTGCAAGTTTAAGACAATTTGTGGAGCAGTCTAAGAAAAGTGTGAAGTTCTAGTGTGGCTTGTTTCAAGCCCTAATAACAGTCCTTGGTTAAGGAATTTAAAAATATTAGGTGAGCAGATTTGTAGGCCCTAAGAGTTGATTCTTTGAGGACTTATGAAGATAAATGAACTTTGAGTATTGGAATTTTGTACTCATTGAAGCAATGATTGAAAACATTGTAGACCTTTTGAAGAAGCCCTTGAAGAATTGATTGAATGCTTTATTAAGTCTTGTCGAAGGAGCATTGATGACTTGAGAATTTTTGGAGCATCTCTAGTATTGTTGAAGATCCCTTGAATTCTAGTGTGCAAATCTTGTGAAGACTTGTTGGCTTGTGAAGCATTTTTGAAGATTTGGAGCATACCTCGGAGAAGCCTTCATTTCTTGGGGAAACTTATTGAAGACATCTTGAGGCATTATTGAAGACATTTGGAAGACTTGTAGAAGTTGATCTTGGAGGCATTCTTGGATACTTTGTTACATGATTGAAGCCCTCATGACATGACATTGAAGAAAATTGTTTTGGTGATCATGAAGAGTTGTGGAGACATCTTTTGAGGTTGACAAAGTTGTCATTGATGAGCTAGGGTACTTTTAGGGCATTGTTGAAGAAGACTATCAGGGTTTGTTGCATAAGGCATAGGAAGCCTTGAAGAACCATTGTACTTGTCTTGAAGATTGCAGCAGAGGGTTGGAGTCCTAGAGGATATGAGTCCTCAAGAAGATCGGGTTGGAGCCTTATAACTACATTGTTGAAGCCTCATGGAAGATAGAGTTGGAGCCTCATAGAGACCAAGTTGGAGCTTGACATCATACAGGTCAGAGCCCTAAGCATTATTGTACTTGATTTATTGTAAAGAAGAGGATTGAAGTCTTCCTCATTTCTGATTAATAGAATCATTTATTCTATATTGTTGTAAGTGATCTAGAATTGGTAAAGTAACAATTGTAAAAGAAATATTGATTCACCCCCCTCTCAATATTTCCAACAACTAAGAGGGAGTTTTAGTTTTTGTGGTATTGGATGGTGTTCTAGTTTTAAACTTTGTGGGGAGGCCAAAACATAGATCTCCAAAACCCAAAAATTATTTTTGGAAATTGCACCTAGAGATAACGCAATTAAATTAATTGACCATCATTAAAATATTTCCTAAGTCTAACTTAGGAAAACTGATTAATAATAGTAATTAAATGAGAAATGTGAGAATTCTCTAGAAACTGACACATATTGACTTGGAGATGATGTCAACCATCGATTAAGTTTTAATCGTGGTCGTTGAAGTCTCAATTGGAGATTGTAAGAGGAGGTTGATGGGGTTGGAGAAAGACACAAAGTGTGAGCCAATAGAGCGAGTTCCTTGGCAGGTTGAGCTATCCAACTTAAGAGGTCGAGTAGAGGAAGAGAGTTCGAGCCAAAAGGGACACAGAGGGGAAAATACAGTGATTCCATAGGAGGATTCCAGTTCTAGAAAGTCAGGAGAGGAGGCTGAGTTATTTCTCCGGGAGGCTGCGCAAGGAATGCACAACAACCTCAAGAAGACAATTCGATTTGGCTGAAGAGCACGGTGTTTCAGATGCCGGAGGTTGAGAATATTTCCAAAGGGCCTGGTCAATGACTTCCAGCAGCAGCTAAAGTCGGGACAACTTGATCAAAGAGGGTTTCTAGCCATACATGTGATGGTCTGCAAAGAGGCAACGCAAAAGGGCCTGTGCAAGAGTTTGGAAAACCAATTTCTAAGGCATTTTGTGGCAGAATTGCTTGTGAGAGAGAGGGTAATCTCCCTCAATTGATTTTTTCCAGTATTTCTCTAAGATTGGATTGCTAGTTTCAACATCCAAATTGTACTCGGAATTTCACTACTGCATAATAATATAACCCTTAGTTGCTGCATCGGTTTTCCCACTTTTGGGTTTTTTTGGGGACAATTGTCCAAAAAAAAATGTGATTTTTATGTGTGTGCTAGCATTTCTCAGTTTCCAACATTTTATTTTCTGCAACGTTTTTATGGTGA
>APFE030452794.1:4269-23933 GCA_000404065.3 Pinus taeda | reverse complement strand
TGGTTGAAATATAACCATAAGTATTTCTCTGGGAATTACTAAGTCACCTGGACTTTAGTAAGAACCCTATTTTTACATGAATTTCCATTCCCAGGTGTTTGGACCGCTTCCAAAACACAAAGGACCCCTTTTCAAACCCCCCCCCCCCCCCCCCCGGTGCATTTTCTTTGGAATTTATTAATGTTTGTTTAATAAATTACCAAGCGCCGAAACCCATTAACCTGTTTCCTAAAGTCTAAACCCACCCGCGTCGTGGAAAAATTAAACTTTAACTCGCACGCTCTTTTATTAAGTCCCACACCTTCGCCTCCCGTCCACCATCAGATCATTTCCCCTAGATCCGATGGCCCTTGCTCATATCAGGCGCCCTTATGTATTAGCACGTTACCACCCGATGTCCGACGGTTTTACCGTCGTACACCGGGACAGGTGGCAGCTTCCCATTGCATCGGGCCGCCCCTAACAGAAACCACCTCTGTACCAAAGGTGGTCTGATGAACTACAAAACCGCCCTTCCCTCAGGTTACAGGAGCGCCCCGTCACCCCGCCACGTCGCCTCCACCTTACCCCTCACCGCCTACGCCCGGCCCATGTCACCCTGCCACATGTCACTGCCACGTCACCCCGCCGTACTGCCATGTCACCTTGCTGACGTCATATCCGTACCATAGGACCCCACTGCTGACGTCATGATGATGTCATCCGTCGTACTGTTGACGTCATGCTGACGTCAGCAGCCAAAAAACGAAAAAAAAAATGCGCAAGCACGAAAGTCAAGCTTCGGAGCTCCAGAATGAAAAACAGAGGCAGTTTTCGATTCCTCAGCCCTTTTTGCACTGAAAAAGCCCGAAAAAGCTCGATTTTTCCAATTTAAACGTATTTGAAGACAGAGAGAGACCAGGAACAGAGATTAAAGAGTATCAGATCAAATATACAGATAAAAAGCATGTCGAAGAGTATCAGGAAGCAGCGGAGACTATCAATGTAGCGGCAAAGTGTATCATAGGAGATTTTCTCAGGGCTCGAGGCAAATCCAACATTAAAAGAAAGGCTCTGAAAGTCAAGAAGCAGTTGAGGACGCATTGAAAGCTCACCAGCACAAATAACTGCACATTAAACTCACAGGAGATCCGTGGACCAGAACTCAATGCACAGTTATGACAGAACCACTGCACCAAGTCACACAGAACACCCCATCAACTCAACTTGATCCAGCTGCCTCTGGCGTAGCCCAAAGGACTTACTTGCATTTAATTCCAGCAACAATTAGGTTTTAGAAAGCTTTTTCCTGCAGACCTGTTTAGGTCGGTTGTAATAAATAACTTTAGATATTTTGCTTATATATACCACCCTGAAAAATGGAGTAGGGGTTGGTTGGTGAGTTGCTTGATCTTTGGTATTTCGATATTTTCCTCAAGCAGAGACTCGCACTGTAACTATGATACCTTCTATAATCAAAGACTGCTGAAAGCATGGATTTTGAAACTGTCTGTTGTGTTTAATTGACCGAGGAGTGACCGTGGAATTCCTGTGCTTCTATATGGTTCAATAAGTGTTTCTTAACTCTGTTAGTTTTTTCATGTTTGTTTTATCATCAATCCGCCATCTAAATTGCAGAAAAGAAGAATAGTTTAGGGTTTGCTTAGCTGCACCCTAGGCTCAATTTCTGCAATTTTTCATGTTTTCATCAGGAATAGTTATGAACATGCATACTTGAATGATCTTGTTTACGCTATTTCTTTCACTTATGAATGATAGTTTAGGAATTCTTAACTGCTCCTAGACAACCATTCATTCACTTCTCCTCCCTGTTAGTTTTGATGAAAGATTCTTAATTGCCTTTCATCCCTGACCATCATTCCATACTCTCAGCAAATTGATAATTGTCTCATGTGTGGCTATCCCGCTCCATAATCCTCTTGTGGCCAAGAAAACGCAACAGCAAGCCTTAATCCATGACTCCATGCCCAATGGTTTGAAACTTATCACACTTAACCTTGCCTCTCTGCTTAGAATTTTCTTCCTTACATGCATCTTCCATCCAAACAAAAAATCAAAACCCCTGAACCCAACAACTAGCCTAAAATCATCATCAACAAAGTTAAATCATTAAGAGAGAGCTCTCTCTGATTGCAGGTGGGCTAGAACCTGCAATCCAAAGATTGGTTTGTGGTTACCTTGGCTGTATCCCTTCAAGAGCTTAGGGACAACCTGAGTGATAACAGTCTACACATAAACTTTACTTCGAAACTAGTGTTAACTAGCCTCCTTAGTAATGATCTACACTTCAAACTTCAATACTTCAAATTTATTCATGGTATGTGGTTTCTTACCTTACCTTATTAGTCCCTGCCCCTTCGGGCTAGCAGGGACTATAGTAATCAATTTGAATCGATAACATTACTTTGACACGATAATCAATAAACCTATTTTAACTTAAAACAAAGTTTCTTGAAATGACACATCAACCAATACAATATTTTTTATTTTTTATGCTTTTAACCAATCAATGAAATCTTCATCTTATTTGGCCTCAAAATGAGGTATACACGCTCAAAAGTTAGGCCAAAGCTTAGGGTAAACGACCATTTTAAACACCATTTCAAACGCTATGAATTAATGCTGAATTAATGTTAGCATTAAGTCTTAAACATTTTATGTTAAGGCATATATATACATTATCTGGATCGCCCAAAAGGGCCTATGGCTGTTCCAACTATTCTTACAATACACCTACGATGTACTCCTGCAACCGCATGTACCACCGTTACATGTACGTTGCCAGCACATCTAACAGGTGCCAACTCCTATGGCCGTTCCAACTACAGAACGCTTATTCTCTGCATATTTGAACTCATTCGAGCCGGATTCCTCCCTATCTCCATGGGTTGCACTCGGACTCTGATGCTTTACAGTGGAATCCCCATATTCGACGTCAGCGGCCATATCTGTTTTGTTGGAATCGAACCTGCAAACTTCACCAGCTCATTGAATCAGTGTCTTAATAGCGGGTTTTTCAATTATAACTGGCTTCATCACTCCGGCAGGAAGTGGAGGAGATTTAGCAAAGGTAATATCAGTGCTTTGGTACCTCGTGGAATCCAATATTCATAAGATATAAATTAAGAAAATAGTGCAAATGCAAGGTACTATTATAAAGGAGGGATTAGTAACCTTATCGAATCCTGCTTTGATGCAATGATGCAAACAGCTTCCCTAAAATCTTCAGTCGTGTCTCTGGTTCTTGCCATTTTCTGTCACTGTTAAAAACATTTACCAAGATTAAAGACTGCAGATTTTATGGGGCTGACACCAAATTTGATGATTAAAGTGAGTCTATTATTAGACCAAGCGTGATTTAAGGGCTGCAACTAACATACAACAAGCATGTTGTTTAAATACCTGTGAGGCGTTAATCCGCTTTGATGGATGTGGGCATGGATTGGTCTGTCGGCTAGTAATGCCCTATTCTCAATTAGTTTTATTTATCCCTACAACATAATTAAACTAATTCGGAGCGAACCATTCAAACAGGGAACAGGAGAAAACCAGTAATTTGAATCTATTCTAATCTAATTCCACATACTTTGTATGGACAGGACATAACTCATCCAGAGGAAATCACTAGTCACCTATATCTTTTAATGGAAGTTATCCACTCAAAACCATATCATAACTTAACCTTTACTACTTTCTCTTTGGTTTCCATGCTTTCCAGAGTCTTATACAAAGCGTTTACATTTACTTGAAATTTACACAGAGTGCCTAATATGTTCCAAAAGCAAAATAATTAGTATCGTAGCCAAATACTCGTGAAGGAATTGCTCAGTAGGAATAGCTAGAATGACCCACTGACACTAGTTCGGCCAGATGCAATGCACCGCCTTTGGACAGTGGGATATCCCTTCTCTCCTGTACAGATTTTGATATGGCTAGATATACAAATACCCTACCTCCTTCACTTGGAAATGGCAAGACTCTAGTAAATCGCCTTCCGTTGTTAAACAAGTACTCAACAGAATCACCTTCTGTACTAAACCCTTTCTCTGCTATGCTGTAAAGATGATCTGCAATTAACACCAGAGAAATTCAGTAACAAATTGGATATCTGGTCATATGCCAACATATTGCAGGAATCATGGATAATATTCAATCCTCCTTACCTACAAAGAGGGGATCATCCTCTGCCATCTTGCAAAGTTGGGTAAGAAAAGGACCATACATGGAGGGGTTGTCCACTCAGCCTATGGCATATGATTGACAGGGACAGACCTTCCACACCAACTCAGAGTCTCTACTCTGCATCTTATGCCCCACCACAAGCTTTATAAAGTAAGAACCTCACCTGACGAACAACCCTCCATATGATTGAATCCCAATCCTCTAAAACAAATGCCCTCAGAAGCTACCCACCTGGGATCAAACCGGAAACTTACAGGAGAGTCCTAAAAGGAACAACCATACAACCAATAGAGAGATTTTATAGAACCTGGGTTTGCCTATTCTTTCTCTGCTCGTTGCTGGAACTTGGAAGCCCGATAGATTATACAAGTACAGAGCAATCTTTGGATCAATGTGAGGGACAGTTACAAACCTAAGAATCTAGGCATACCAGAGAGCTAGGATCGGAAGGTACGGTCTTCGATGGTACGATTTGATTTTGGAAGGGACGGTCTTTGATGGACAAGAAGGGACAAAATCTTCTTTTTACTCTAGATCAACCTCCTTCCTTGAATTCAGTACAGAGGTCCTCCAAATGAACCTTGACCATCTCCAGCTCATTCTATGCATGTTGATGTTGCCTTTCTTGTACCAGTAAGTATCTGTAAAATGTAACTTTTGCAACATCGACTTCATGAGCAGAACGGATCTCAAAAACCGGTACAGCCTACTACAACATCTCCCTTTTCTCAAAAACCAGTACATTCTGCTACAACATCTCCATTTGAAGCAAGTAGATTCATCGTGACACCAGTAATCCAACGATCCAAATGATTATACAAGGACGGGCACGTGTAATGCATGTAGGTGGTTTGTTTGAATGACTGCCACGGAGTGTTCAATTCCACAAATGTCTGAATGCCGCTACAAAGGTTTCTTTTTTCTTTGGGCAGGGACTAGCAGCGACGCTGCTATCCATCTTGTTTTAATTGTTATTACCTTAACTATATAAAAGTAACGCTCTAGTCCAATCCACTTTTACATATTTATATATATGATGTTAACATTGGTGCCTATTAATGAACTTACTCTATGTTCTATACTTCCCAACCCTTCCAAACATGTGGATTGCAAACAAATGTGATAGTTGGAACATTTATATATATATCACAATGTTCTTCATTGTTTTTAATGTCGTATTATGAGTTTAATAAATCCAATAACATTACTATGGGTATGTTTTCTGGAGGTTTCTATGATTAAGGGGGAACACCATCCCTGTTGTCACATATGTATTTTTGTGTGAGATTTTTTATGGTTTAGATTACTCGAGGCTTATCAAAAATCCATAATGAACCTAGGGTTTCAATGAGGGTTTAATGACCTTGCGAGTTTTTTGTTGTAGCGTTTTCATTTTTCAATTTTATCTTCTACGAACATGCCGCTCTGTGGTTGGGGTTTACTTTTAGTCTCTCGTTGGAATTCACAATTAGCAATAGAGGCTATAACAAGTGTAATATATTCACAAAATATCGCTATGCTTCTTCCACTTGTCGTTCGAAGGTATTTAACTCCACTGTCTCTCGAATGAGAATATTTTTCTTTGTAGTGTGTCAACATTCCTTGGAAGGTAAATGACTGTTACAATGCTAGTAATCTTCAATATTTTTAATTATTTTTTTCACTATTAACAATCCTTCAATTTCCATTATATATAATAGTATGGTGTTTTGTTTATTCTTGCATGTTGCAAATCCAGGGTTATGAACTCCACGACTCATGGAGGAACATGATTATTCTAATTTTTGTGCACATTAATGGGTAAGTCTTTTGGAAAACTTGCCTATTGTAATTTACACAACGTCCTCTTCGGTTTGTAACTCACTTCGTAACTCATTGGAATTGATTAGCTATATAATGGTTAAGGTTAAGGTTAAGGTTGTGAGAAGGGTTTTATTTTTGTTGAAATCCTATAATTTTTAATAGATTAGGTGAGGGTTCTTTAATTACTTAGTACTTGGTTATATATCTCTCTGTGGTTAATTTAGAAATTCTATTGGTCACTTGAGGAATACTGAAACCAGACTATCAAATTGCTTTAGTTTCATACCGTATCGCAGTAAAGGTTTTGAATTTGTTGTTTCTCTTATTACGATGGATTGCAATATCCTTCGCTTTGTTTTCTACTTGTGGGGGATATTTCTACAGTTCATTGATAACATTCTTTAAGGGTTTTAAAATTAATAATTTGCACTTGTCATAACAAGGTTGTTTTATTCATATTCTTTTTTCAATTTCTCTATGGCTAACTCCTTTTTGTTCGTTTTCATGCTATCTCTATCTATCAGACTAAAAATGTACTTACTAAATAATAACTTCCTTATTTAACACGTTTGTTTCAGGTACTGTCTACTATGTTGCTTCAACGCATTCTTTTCATCCACAGAAAGAGTTTTTACTCTAAGCTCTTAGTTAAACACTCGTATTATGTTCTCATCATGTTGGAGAATCTTCATAACCCTTTAATTTTTTTATTAAAGGTGAGATTCCTAAGAAAAGACCAAGTTCGAGCTTTATCTTTATCTATATTTCTGTATTATATTGGTTTTATTCTTCTCTCTTAACCAAGGAGGAGTAATCCTTACTACAGACTTACAACCTTAACAATAATTTACATTCCCTATATTTTTCACTCGTTTAAGGTTGGCAGACTCCTATAGTTCCATTGGAACTCGCGTTTATTGTACATTTTCAATTAATACAACCTTAAGCCTTCTTTTCTTTACACTATTTTTTTTTTAATAAATTTTTCTTTGTTTAACACAATTTTTCTATACATAACTATATGACCTCCTTTTAAAATTAGCCATGTTGTAATCTTAAATATTTCCTAAATAATATTTGTACCCAATATAAATGTATAAAGTCTATTTGTTTTTCTGTTGGTTTAATGGAAAGAGAAGATTTTTTTTTTTAATATCTTTCCTCTAGAATTTATTTATAGTGCTATGTTGGAAAAATACTTGTTTAATGGTCATTGTAATACATAGGCATATGTAATTTAAATGTTATTTTTTCCCTTAAATATATTATTGATACAATTTCTATATCATTACTAGAATGTATCATTCTAGTTCTTTGATTAAACTTTGTTGCTGTTATATATGTATTTAAACTTCATTTTTCAATCAGTAACAACATTTCAATAGATTACAAGTTTAAAAAAACAAACATGAGTCAATTCTACAAGGATACTTTTAGACTTTATGAGAGACATACTCTCTTATATGCATTACGTAGTTTACTTTTTCCGTATAATTTTCTGTTTACAAAAACCAATTGAAATACAGCTACAACTTCATGAAAATATGTTGTTCTTCCTATCATATGGTTTCCTTTTTACATACTAATACATCTCGTTTTCTATTTCTCTCGAATTTGTTTTATCGTGCTAAAAGATAATAACTTTTTCTTCTAAAGTTTCCAAGGCATATGGCCTTAATAGATTCAGCTTGTCTTCCCCAACTTTCTTCAGTGAAAATATTTGACCTTGATTCAATTGTTCAATGAATCCACTACCAATTTTCTTCCCAATCTTTTATTTAAGTTTCTAGGATTGTACAAGAGGAAATTTAACACTTCCAAAATATGGAAGATGAACTCTCGGGGATATGTGACTAATGTAATATTCTAAGTTTCTTTATTGGAATATAATTGGTCTATTTCTAGCCTTCATGAATTGTTTCTTCTAACTCCAATCAAATTCCATATATAATATTTTAATTGCTTCACCTTTTTTTCTTATCCATCAACTATATATATAAAGAATTATTACACAATTTTTTTTTCCTGCAACATCTTTTTTTCTTTGCATATGAAAAAAATAAAAGTATTTAGAAAATATGTAATTTTAAATAAACTACTCTGATTAAGAAGAAATACACATATCGCATAGGTAGAAATATTGACTTGAACAACTATTCCAGAAAATTGATGGCTAAATACTTGGCTCTTCCCAACCCTGACACAATTAAAATTAATTTGTCCCTCGAGCAAACCATGCCTGCCATTTTTTTCCTTTCTGTAAAATTTTGCTTTGCTTCTCTTTAGTCTCTCTAATTTTTCTCTTATAATAATTGAAACAAAAGCATGAGAATTTTCAAATAATATTCATCTACCACTCTTTGGGTGGTTAATAACTGCCTCCACCTCACCAACAAGTGACAAGTAGTTAACTGCTAATTAATGAGCTCATGTTTCCCGCTTCTGAAAATAGCTCCCTGTCTTTTAGGAAACATTCAATTGGCCAATAGCATAATTTCATAATTAAATCTAATCACCCAAATTAGATATCTAGGATTTGTTGATGGATAATAATATTTTCCAAAATAAAATTGCAACTTTTTTCCTCTTTCAACCATTTGTACTTAGCCATAAATTTCCTAGTTTGGCCTTTATTCAAAAAATGAAAACATAATTACAATTTTACAAACAATGACAGATTAAGAAAATTGCAAACTTGAGACAAAATAAAATGTAAATGAAAGACTAGAAGAGGAGTTTTAAAGTTTGTCCATCAAATTAGGTTTCAAATTTTTAAAGCTTTGAAGTTTGTTAATCAAGTAGTTATTTCCATGTATTCAAATGAGAATAGATATTTAATTCAAGAATAAATATTTACGGTAAAATTTTATTCAATTCTTAAATTTTATCAGTGGGCTTTGAGGGTTGAATGGAAGTTATTTAGAAAACAATACCTACACCATATAGAGTAGCATAGTTAACAAAGGAAACTAGTTACTGTGAGTGAACAATGTTAAATAAATTTCCATTTTGGGGGTTGTCATGATTATATTTTAGGTTGTATAATATGTATGGATGTTTGTCACATATTATTGGGAGACCTTGCCAATATGACATGCATTCCATGAAAAATAGCAAGAAGAATAGCATTCACTAACAAAGGATGGTAGGAAGTTCAAATTGTTTCCAACAAAAGGCGGCATTGGGGAATCTAGCAACCATTGGATAATGATGTGTTTAGGTGAGGAATTATTGAAGTCAATAAGACAAATTTTTGCACCTAAAGTTTGGGGTTCCTATAGAAGTGTTGAGTGAAAGAATGTGATGACATTATAATGAAAGACCATGCCAACAAGAGTACTACCCACAAAGAGTACATCACACCAAATGATTCAATATTAGGGTCTAATTTTGGCAGTGATGTGCAAGATAATTACAACTGATATAAAAGAGGTAAATATATGAGCCCAAGACCTATTGGATAGAGGTTTGATCAAAGTGAGGCTAATCCCGTATTCTATGTTTGCATCCTAGAATGGAGGAGAATGGACGATGTGTACAAACGACTAGGAAATAAACATGATAATCATCGAGAATAAGTTTCTATCACCAAGAATGCATGACCTATCACACTGTTTGAGTGAGGCAAGGTACTTTTCTAGGATAAATCTAAAAGGTGGGTATGAATAAATCCATATAAAAGAGAACATTGAGTGGAAAACTCCCCTCAAGACAAAGGAACTACATGAATTGTTGGCTACACCACTCTATTCATAAGCACATCAAGTACCCATGTAAAATTAAATATGGATATGTTGAAACCTTCATTGGGATAATTTGTTGTCATTTATCTTAATGACAACAATTTTCAATAGGACAAGGTTGGAGGATATGATGCACACAAGGAAAGTGTTACAATAGCTAAGACGATAGGATATTATGAATAAATTTGAAGCGTTGTTTTTTTTTGTAGTTATAGTTAGTGTACTTGAGATTTGTAATATCCTAATAAGTGTTGAAAATGGATTCAGAAAAGGTCAAAGCAAGTGCAAAGTGGCTTACACCAAGAATACATTTGAGGTAAGAATTTTTGGGATGGAAATATTTTACAAGAAATTTATTAGATACTTTAGTGGGACTTTTGCATTACTATCAACGTGCATAAAGAAAACGATTTTACAATGGACAATTGCAACCCAAAATACTTTGAATGGTTGGAAGGGACAAATCAACCAACAATAGCACTACTCAATTTAACAAAGTATTCTAGGTGGATTGCAATGTGAGAGGATAAGCAATTGGAGTAGTTTTAGTTAAGAAGTAAACCTATTAACTTCTTTAATGTAAAGTTGAATGACTCTAAAAGGAGATATCCATTTTTGGATGAAGAATTTACAATATGACATAAAAGAAATGGAAGCACTAGGTTTTCTATACATTGACCACCCGTCATTGTAATGTACAAAAAGTCAAGAATATACGAGTCAAAAAGACTTAAGGTGTGTAGAATTTTGACAAAGTGATCCATTTGTTTTGAGGAATATGTTAGGAAAGTCTAACAAAGTTGTAGATACCTTTAGTAGTTTCCTACAGGACCCTACATGATGTTATTTTGAAGAATTGTAAGGTTGCATGTGTTTCGTAGTAGTATAATTTTTTATACATACAATTAATTCATAAAACATGTTCTTTTAAACTTGCACAAAAAGTTGGGAACAAGGTTAAAATTCAATTTTACATACTATCTACAACTTCTTAGTCAAACAAAGGTTGTAAGTAGCCCAATATGGATAACTTGCTAAGATTTTTTTTTATGTATCATCTACAATTTCATGGTGAAGCAAAGGTTCTAAGCAGCCCAATATGGATAACATGCTAAGATCTTTTGTTGGAGAGAAACCAAGAGAACGGATAAAACACATTTTCAGAAATGCTCAAATCATTTATAGCAAGTTCCTTAGTGAGGTGATAGAATTGCTTAAGTCGCTAACAAAGAATAAGATGAGTGGAGACACTTTCACACAATTCAACAATTGCTACAAAAGAATATGAAATATAAAAAGAGTGCAAATGAGAACTAAAGTTAATTTGGTTCTTGATTTTGAGGAAAGAGGAATATCTACCATAGTGAATATGAAAAATATTGGACCATGCAAAGTTCTTAAGAAATCTAAAATAATATTTATCAATTTGAATTGCCAAATGATGATTTGGACAAATATTTGATGTTTTAGATATGTATGAGTAAGATGAAAGCATAAAAATGGAAGATGAAGATGTTATGGATTGGAAAACACAAATCCCTGCAAACTAAAAGAGAAAACTGAGGAAATTATATAAGAGTGACTAGTGAACTGAACTCACATAAAAAAAGGCATCCACATCACCAATTTCCCGAACACCAATAGTACTTCCTAACATTCAACAAATGTTAGAGCTGTGATGTTGTGCACACATAGACATGATGAACAATAATCAACAACCCTAGAAAGTTTAAGGCCTATGAAGGCCACCAACATTCATCGAAGAGGAGGTGTTCATTTCTCTATTTTTCTTTTTCTTTTTTTAAGTAGATTTCCCTCTTTTTGGTGGAAAGGTTATCATTAAACCCTTCCAACGACCTGGGATACACTCAATTAGTTGTTCATTTATACATTGAACTATCTATCTACTGTACGAGTAGGCTTCCAGGTTTTAATTTGCAATTGTTTGATTGAAAAGGGCTATGTTGTTAAACAATCTTAGCTTGAATATTTGGTGAACAATTAGTTTCTGTAGCTGCATGGGTTCAAGTCTCCAAATACATGTTGTAAATGGCTTGTTACTGATTTTCCAGAAACTTATTGATTTTTTATTTTCCAAATACATATTGTAATGATAACCCATATTTAAAAGTTACAGATTTTCCAGAAATGGTAATGATAACCAATATTTAAAAGTTACTGCTTTTCCAGAAATCCTCATTCAGAAGTTACTGATTTCCTAAAAACTTTCATTCCCGTTAGAAAAAAAAACAACTACTATGTTCACTGTCCAAACATCAACGTCTGAATACTCTGTTTTATTAAATACCTCATGCTTTGTTGCGGGATCTCCTTATTCCTGCACCACGCGCCAATCTTTCATGTATGTTGACCACGAGAGTTTTGTGTATGCAATATTCATTTTTTTCTTCGAGTTTCATCTTTTCGGCGAGAGTTGGGTGGTTGAACCTTTTTTTCGCAGTTTTTTTCGTTTGATATGGTGCATTCAGTTTCCATGTGTGAAGGAGATTCTTTGTCCCGCATATAATAGATTTATATGCGGAAAATTATAAGAGATTTACATACAATGTTTTGATGTACAATTAGATGATAGAAATTTTGTTTGTAAGGTTTTTCATCACTATTCGTTAAATATGTTAATTAATTTCCTTTGGTACAAAAACCTTGTTTGTTTCAATAAACAGAGAAAACCCTTTTTTTTTCTATAGGAAGACCTTATCAATTTGTATTCACAAGGGAAACATAATTTGATTGGGTTAACCCCATCATTAAAAAATTATCGATAGAGCCATTCATCCATCAATCAATGGGAAGGTACAGATTTCAAATCTCTTAAAATCTAAAGGATTGGTTATTTATTTAGCCAAACAATGTCACAATGTGGCATTCAAGCATACAATCAACAACAATGATTACAATGGCTTTGGCCAGTTCCACAACTAAGGTTGGTTGTTTGCTTGTCAGCTCCACTCTCTTACACGTACATCTACAAATAAGATAGGCAAGGCAAGGGCGGCTGCAAAAACAATGGCCACACAATCTTCAGGCCAGTTCACCTCTCGCCCACCTATTTATTTTTACCGAACACACACCCCACTTCAATCTTTTTGCACATACTGAAAAAGCCTCTCTATACTCTCTACTTGAATCCTTCCATCAACAAGATCTGTCTATTATATGTACAGTTACCCCTTTGCGTTTTTTCAGACACAACCAACAGTAGTTGCAGAAGTATTAGTAAACCTGCAAAGAAAGAAAAAGAGGTTTGGACTGTGTCATCATTATTAAAGGGGGTTTGGACTGTTATCATTATTCATTCATTCAAAGCTGGAGGAGCGACTGTACCGCCCGCCCAGATAGGCTTCCAAGCATTTGTTGGAGTTCAGAACATGCACGTTCTGGTCAGCACTGTCAAATGACTCCACATCGTCATCCACCCCAAGCATTGCAAGAGTTAAATGATTGCGGAGATCAGACATCTCATAATTCCCCCCTCCATCTTCTTCATCGTTTGTTGCATCTGCATGATCATTATCAGTGCCCGTGTGTTGGAGGATACTCGTACTCAATTGAGGCCATGTCCACTGAGTTAGATCATCTACGTCACCTCGCAGCAGTTTTAAAATCTGTCAAACAAGATCTAATAATAAGCCTCATATGCCTATAGTGAGTTCATTAAACCAGGCCTTCTACGCAAACATCAAACTGCCCTGCTTCCCCACAAACATAACAAGACTAGTAACATTACATATCAGAAAATTCCATCACACCTCCCCAAATTCCTTTCCCCCAGTTCAGTAGCTTTTGCAAAATGTAAAGAGAGATAAAGATACCTGACTCATCCGAGGCCGAAGCCGAGATGCTTGCCTTAAACAAAGGGCAGCAGCATTCATCATCCTCTGCATCCCACATTCATCATACGCACCTTCCAGACTTGGATCAACGAGTTCCTTCATAGATCCATTCTCAAGTAATGGCCTTGCCTGAATTTCAAAATACGAAAGACATAAAAGACATGAGATCCAAGTACTTAGAAATACAAGCTCCACTGTATTCCTAATAGATAGAAAATCAAGCTTTACCCATGTCACCAGGCTCTCTTGGCAATTCGGAATCTTAGTATCAATTGGCTTTCTTCCACTTATCAGCTCTAGAAGAACCACCCCAAATGAGTATACATCTGTCTTCTGATTAACTTTGCCATACATGAAATATTCTGGAGCCAGATACCTGTATAATTGATAATATTAACTTCAGACTGCTTTATAATTATTTGAGTAATCTGGTGAGAATAAAAATATAATGTTACATACCCAAATGTTCCTACAACATCATTGCAGATTATGTGTGATGTTGTTGTTGAGGCCCATTTGGCTAGCCCAAAATCTGATAACTATTGACAATTTCCATAAGTTAGCCCAGCTTGTTCATATAAATTTCCACAGTAGCAGCAATGATACCTAAGCTTTCAAATGATCCAAAGATAAAATCCATTAATAATACAGAGCTGCTACTTGCAAGCATTCGTATACCTGGGGTTCAAAGTCGTCAAAAAGAAGAATATTGGAAGATTTTACATCCCTGTGAATGACAGGCCTGTTACAACCATCATGCAAGTAATCTAATGCTTCAGCAACTCCAACGGCCACTTTCAATCTTTCATTCCATGGAATCACCGGTTTACCCTTTTCCGCTGTAATGTACAGAATGTGAGTATCAAAGCTTATTTCTAAGAATGAAAAATTGCCCTACAAAACCAGTGAGATTGACTTCGATAGGCCAAACTACATACCGTGAAGGTTCTCCTCAAGGTTCCCTCTTGATACAAAGTTATAGACAAGAAGACGTTCCTCCCCATATATACAGTAACCAATTAGGACAATAATATTCTTGTGCTGCAAGGATGTAATAATCTCAACTTCTGAGAGTAGCTCTTCTTCTGCTTCTGGAGAAAAATTCAAGAGTTTTACTGCCACTGATTGTCCATCAGGAAGAACACCTCGGTAAACTCTACTACAGCCTCCTTTTCCGACAAGATTTCCTGTAAGACAAGAATGGGGGGGTGGGGGGGTTAATTTATTATTGAAATGGTCTAGGGGTATAGAAAACACATCAAAAGAACAGGATTAAAAACGCAACCTTCAGAGAACTTTAAGGTTGCCAATTCCAACACATCATATGTGAACTGCTTGCATGTTTTACTTTGGAGAAGACATTTTAACCTCTCTGTCAAGGAGTTTTCTTTCTGTCTTCCTGCAATGTGACCCGAAGCCATCAATGATGACTCTCTTGAATTTATTTGCATCATGTTTCCGATTTCACCACCTATCATAGAACTCTCATCAGTAATATCTGCTTTTGCTCCTTTCACTTGTTCATGCCTATCGGGCAAATGTAGTGCCCACTCAACCACGGACATTTTTCGGGCTTCAGTTTGAGAACTTGTTGTATTTACCTTTGAAAGAGCCCTGTGCAAGAGTGGCCATCCAGGAGATGATTCTGCCTTGAATTCTTCAGATTCTGCCTTGAATTCTGGTTCTGAAGTAACCCGCTTATGTTCAACTTTTGTAGGAAACATAAAAGAGCCTCTCTCGACTTGTCCCGGTGAGATCTGGCCTGAGATATCAGAAAGTGACTGAAAAGAATCAGCTGAAGATATTCCCCCTGAATCATAATTTTCTGATTCAGGATCACGCTTCCCTTTGCCATCAATAGGTTTTAAAAATGCAACAAACGGCCTGTGCGTAAAGCAAGACCTAACAGCATACATTTCAGAGGATTTGTCTTTGTTCTGGTTGAGTACACTCATGGGTGATGCTGCATGCGCACTGCAATCCGATTTCATAGCAGGTACAGTATCTTGGTTAAGACTATCACTAGAAGATGATGTCGAGTCTAAAAGACCTTCAGTGATAGATAGAGATTTTTGCAGAACCTTGCAAGCTGAACCGCTCGATTTCCATTTTATACCTGGCAAAACCCCTATCACAGCACCATTGGTTCCTGGAACTCATGGAACACAATACAAAGTCGGGATGTTAGGAATATAAATTTACCATACAGTACAGCATATGTAACTCCGCCTAATCAATAGAATCCGTGCTTTCTCAGTTCAAAATAATCTACAGAGGCAACTGCTCATTCTTAAAATTGTATGAGTATAACAAAAACCTGAGACAGGTAATGATCCATCCTTCTGAAATGAAACCTTCCCATGATCAACAACCACTACAGAGGAATTAGACGGTAATCGTTGTGCACAGTACTTAGCCAACGATATTGGTGACCTGAAATATACACCAGTCATGTAAAAATCAATTCTCAAAATCTGCAACTCGAATTCATTCAATTCTCAAAATCTACAACTCGAATTCATTCAATTCTCAAAACTGATGGTCTGATATATCGTACACTAGAGCATTCTTCTTGCTTGTTCCCAAAATCAGCTGTGAGGCCTCTCGAAGCTTCGTTTCTTCCAGCAATACCTTTCTTACTGGACCATGAGAAATCTTGACTTCAAGATCTACCTGTGAAATGAACATATAAAATTTTATTTTACATTAAAGAATAAAATGGCCTCATATTCAATTTCTGCAGTGTATCATATCATTTAGAGGGAAATCATAGAGGTGTGGGCGAGATGAATTTTAAGTCAATTAGAATGCAGAATTTTTGGATCTTTTAAGACATGTTTTTCTTCAACAGGCCAATTGCAATTAAGCTTTACTACATTACATTTGCAGGTCCTTGTTCATACTGCTTTTGAAAGAACTCGACCTGAAAGTGGCATTCTATTTAATGAACGAGAAGCATGCCGCTATAAAAGTATAGTAGCGATAAAATTACTTGTTTCAAGTTGCAAAATCCCTGATACACTCCGATCACTGCATCAAGGGCGCTGGCCAACTGAGTATCAGTCTTCTTTTGCTCCTTGGAGGACACCCCTGTAAAAGAATACACAATGCATGTTTCAGATCCTTGTTTTGTCGCTCTAAAAGATCTGCAATCGAAAAGTAGAGACAATAAAAACCAACTGAGACAATTAGTAAAGGGAATGGAAGAACTGTGGAGTGGTTCAGTATGTTAAAAGCAAATAGGAGAAGCTTGTCCCAGAGCATCAAATACTGGTAAGTCTCTTTTGGGAAGGGATCCAGAATCCTCTTGATTGGATCTGCTAAGTGCACAGTTCCTGTGAATCTTGTAGGAAATACCATGTCACATGTATTGAGGTGTATCGCCAATAACTACTTTTTATAATAAGTCCTAATCCAACAAAACTATTTTGCAACCCAGTTTTCTGCTTCCATACTAAAATGTTTAAACAACATTTGATAAAACCCATGTATACACCATTGATAGAAGTTTATTACGAAGATTCGAGCTATACAGTATTCAGATATCTGAATGCAGAAATTCAAGGAATTCTCACCTGAAATATCAGAAGAGCTAGCAACAACATGAAGAGCAATGACATGATCTCCAGGACGAGCCAACTTCACAAGAGTCCATGTCAACACCTCCCTGCTAGCGGTAGCCAGCTTCACACCTACAACTAATGTCTTCACTCTCTTCTTCATGCTTCCAGATTCCTTCTCTCACACTTATGCTTCCCTGAAACAAACTTCAACCGCCAACAAACTAACATATAAAAATAGCCTGAATCAGCTCGTAAGTCTGCGTCATCATAATGATCAAAATAAAGTAACGCCCCAGAACTCTTCACAGACTCTCATTGCCGATCTCAGAGGTCCAGCATCATGCCCATTTTCAGAAACCTCTCTGCAATCCTTTCCACTCTAATTTTGCTCTGATCTGACAGTGAATAGGATATTCATAAAAAGGTATTCTGCTGTACTATGGAAGTATGAACAGGGGATTCAATCCTCCAGCCAATGTGCAGATTGCTCCACTCACCATGCAGTGAATTTCCCTTATGATCTATGGAGCATCCCAATAAACATAATACCTTCTGCAATCAAACCAGATTTTCTTTAAAAACCAAAAAAATCCCAATTAACAGATTTGCCTCCTCCAGGCCAAACAGCACTAAACCTAACTAGCAAATTCCCTTCGTGTCACGGCTCTTCCCCAAGCCTCAATTTCGGAAGCTTCCTCAGCATCCAACTGGATTCTGTCAACAAAACAACTTCTTCCCCCATAAAATATCGATTTCTCTCCCTGTCACACTCACCAACTCTACAAAATCCGCCCAACCCTTGATCAAAATATAATATGACACAAGATTTTTTGTTGTGTCTTCTCGTCTACCAATTATCTGGCACTCTGACAAGAACCTTTCGCTTCCCTCTTTCTCTTCAAATTCCTTGTTAAGAAATAAAAAAATGGGTCCCAACTTTTTACAGAATCCACCCGCTCTCTAACCTTAAGTGTATGTGACTGTTACACTAGGACTGGTTTTCAGTTTTGCTCAGATAAAATAAGCATTCATATATAATAATGCACTCCCACAAACTCTCTACCCGGAGTTCCCAACCCTGCGAATATACCCGCGAAAATCTCCCCTGGTTTCCCCGCGAAATTCGAATCAATAAATGATTCGTAATTCAGTTCACTGTCCTGCAACGCCACCGAATAATTGACAAATTTCAGAAACTCAGGCTCCCTGTAATTTTAATCCGGAACTGATTTTGCACTTCAATTTCTGAAATTTAGATGCGAATAATTTATTTCTCTTCCCAATTATGTACATCATCCGCACACAGGTTGCAGCACGGCATCTCATTCCCGCTGCATGTTCGGCCTTTCTTTCCTTTGTCCGCAGTGTGACGGAACCCGTTAGTCTGCCGTCAAACATGACGGCAATGACGGGTGAAGCACATGTACATCGTACAACAGTTATGGAGCACGTAAGTGACGTGGACTTGCCGACAGTTCTTATAGGTCCATCGGCGATCTTAAAAGGTTGTGACCCCAAATATTAGGTCTTTTGAGTGCACAGGAGAACGGGATTTTTTATAATCGACGAGTTGACGTGGCTGCAGATCCGACCCGAGAGGACGTTGGGATCAGAATGAATCATAAATAATTTATTTATTATCTAAAAAGTAATCATTTTGACTGACTGCGATTTTAATCAATTTGTAATAGTAAATGAAGGACACAACAATAAATGGTGCACATGAATTCCTTCTCTGCGCAAAGCCCCCGGCCCACGCCATGGGCCTCCCAATGCTTTTCATGTGGCACTAGGTGAAACTCATGTATTTTTCCAAACATTTTAGCTGGAAACTAATAGAAATTTATTTTGATATCAATGGTTTTTAAAGGTGTTAGAATCTATTTTTATTATTAATAGATATTCTAAATATTCTGTAATTAGAATTTTTAAAAATTTTCTCACGCTAGCGAAATCGTGTGGTATCTTTAGACAACTCATTTTTGTCGATAGGCAAAAATATTAATACAAATAATTTGCGTAAGTTTTATCATCTTTTAATAATACTCGAGTAAATGAATGAACAACTATTTACCTTTTTATTATTATCTTTTGAGATTGACATATTAACTAGTACTTATAAGGAAACAACACGTCACAGAGTATTTATTATTATAACTATCAACAACATTACAATATTTTACCGTTTTGTCTGGAAAGATATTGTTTGATTCGACTCAAAATATAAATAGTACTAAAGTATAGGTAGTTATAGACACACATTTCAAGGCATCTTGACCCGACATTTAAGTAAAGTTACATTAAAATATATCGTGCTTTTCCCTTCAACTTTATCGTTAGAATAGTAATTACAATAAATTAATATTAACATTTAGTACTTTCAGAGTTTAGGCTTATGTAATATATCGTCCTTTTCCCTTCAATTTTATGTCAAATTTTAAAATTCTTTAGAAGGGTAATTATAATAAATTAATATTTTAAAATTATAGTGATTCAGGTTTAATATTTATTTATAAATT